>JBBPCZ010000889.1:1567-15845 GCA_037974445.1 Brycinus macrolepidotus
CCAACTCCTCATCTTCATCACTAACATACTGCACTCCTGCTCCTCATCTTCATCACTAACACACTGCACTGCAACTCTGCATCTTCATCACTAACATACTGCACTCCTGCTCCTCATCTTCATCACTAACACACTGCACTCCAACTCCTCATCTTCATCACTAACACACTGCACTCCTGGTCCTCATCTTCATCACTAAAACACTGCACTCCAACTCCTCATCTTCATCACTAACACTCTGCACTTTTTCTAACAAACTCACTTTTTCATATTGTCATTTCTAAAAACTCTTTGAAAACTCAACAGGCTCTTTAAGATCTCACTGGTGGTAAGACTGTATTCCAACAGGACCAAAAGAAATATGTGGCTTTCAATGCACTTTCTAATGTCTGCTAATGTCTCTATAGGATTTGTGTGTTATTGCTAAGCTAGCTGACTTCTCCACACATTCATTATTTGAGGGAGACGGAGACTGTTCAAGTCATGAGTGAGATTTGCTGTGATTATGCAAATATCCACCAACTCTGTACAAGAGAAAAAAGAACAAAAAACTCTTTATGTAATATTTGCTTGAACACATTTTTTGAGAAATATGAACCATGTCCGTAGAACAGTCTTGAGTAACTTTTCACTGAGGCTTTGTTTAATTTTATGGCCTTATTTTACATCATAAGAGCATGGAGACAGAACAAACTGTCTCAGGAAATGGCAGCAGGCACCTGCTCATGGTCTAAAATCACAATTACATCTTTTTTTCTTTGAAAATAAAGGTATGTTTTTATATTTTTCATTAGTAAATGTGTACATGCTCTCTTTTGTGATGTTTTATAACTATAACCAGGCAATAACACACTGATCAGTTATACAACTACTCAATTTGCATTTAAATGATTTCACCGGAAAATGTGTTACATTTCCTTTTATTGAAGAAAAACAGACTCAAGACTATACTATAGTAGGAATATTTACTGTATGAATAAAACCCACAACTAAGAAGACTATTCATAACAGTGGGATTTAATGTGTTTCAGAATAAAAATGTATCATGTATTTATTTGACGCACACAGGTAGTGATGGGATTCCCCTGATCTAAGAGAATGCAGCTGATCAAATGTATTGGAATCAACATAGAACTTAGAAAAAAGAACTGATCTAAATATAAAGAATATTTATGATCTAAATTTAAAGTTATTCATTGAAAACATAAGTGGTTTAAAAACTTCAAATAAAAATTTCACATGAATATTGAGTGCACACAAACTACAAAGCAATAATTTATTTAGATTCTGATGTATATTTTATAATTTTAAGGTATTTCATCTGCATGTTTTATGATAAGCTGATTTATGTGGTTACATTAAGATTTGTTTAGTAAGTTACTAAAACCATGGACAATTGTAAAGTCTGGGTCAGCGGCCGCTAGAGGCCGCCCTGTGAACTTTTATTTTGACACGGGTGTGTGTTTCCGGCTCATCAGTAAGGGTTCACAGCCGGCCGGGGGTTTAGTAATAAGTGATGTTCTGTTTTGATTGGTTCCTGTCTGTGTCTGTGTTTGTATTTAAGTGTCCCCTGTGCCTGGTTTGTGGTTGGTCCACCTCACACTTCCCCTAGGTTGTAACAATCTTCTGTGTCTCGGAATTTGTTTGAGTTTTGGCCCTCCAGCCTTCTTTGAGTTGTGTTCTCTTAATAAAGACAGACGTTATCGAAATCCGCAGTTGCGCCTCTCTCTCTCACTGGTACACACCCCACGTGACAACAATATACAGCATGGGTGCCGGAGCCATTAAATTAGGGCGGGGTGTGCCCCTCCAATTTTAAAAATAATTTGTTTCGTCCCCCCACTCGGATGTGTTCCGTATTGAACTGATACAGAACGCACTTTGTTCAGTATTTCTGCAGAACCATGACAGATTAAAAATTACAGATTAGTCCAGTAATGAAGATTGCGCGATTTGTATGAGAGAAACATGTGAGATGCTGAGCATCTCACATGCCCCCCCCCCCCAACTACTAACTTAGCCGTTAAAAGTGTCACTGTCATGGGTGTGTCTCGTGTGCCATGCCCCCAAGCGGTCCATTTGCTGGAGAGCTGAGCCTGACTCTTCCCTCTCCAACTATTTTCCTTCTCATTTTTGTTTCTCCCGTTCACCTGATTCTCAACACCTGTTCTGCATTTCTCTCTATAAAGGGCCAGCCTGAACTGGAATCTAGCATCGATCTTGGAGTGAGATATTGGCCGATGTCGGGAGCGGTGAGCAGCGATGGACGGATGGGAGTGGGATGGGGGGGCGGTTAGGGTGGAGAGATACAACCTTTCTCGCTTTACGTTTTACACATGCCTATCATCTATGTGTAACAAATAAACATCTTTGAAACCGGTGTTTTCAGCTAATCATTTTTTTACATGAGTGAAAAAAATTACAACACAAAAGAATGTCAGACTTGGTATGAGAGCGTGAGATTGAGGCTGAATGCATGACTGTCACGCCGAATGCGTGAGAGTTGGCAACCCTGCAGTGGGCTTCGAGGAGTCTTCTAGAACTGTTTTTGTTTTGCTGTTTAGCTGAAGCAGCACTGTATCCAGCACTTTGTTCTGGGACTGTTTCTGTTCAGCTATTTATCAGATGCTACGATGTGATTATCATCTTCTGCCATTTCCCGCCAAGATTCCTGAAATAAAATCTCACAGGTACCTCCTGCGAGTGTGTAATTACCTGGGCTAGCCTGGATATGACAGTCTCAGAAATGTTCCACTTTTCTGGTCATTATGTCCTTCCCCACAACATACCAGCTTCTGTGTTGATATCTTGATTAATACCACCAATTATTTAATAATAATTACAACTTAAGACCACTAACCCCCTGTTTTTAGAGTTGAGTCTTACCTTTTTGCGAACAGAAAAAGTCACAGTGGTGTTTTCTGTGCATGGTTCTAGTAACGTGCCACCCAGGAGAAGCAGTCTAAACTGCCATTCACTTGTGCTTGAGTGGTTTTAATACACAGCAAAGTGAGACACTTCAGGGGCGCATGTTTTTGAAGCCTTTCTCTCTCTTACCCACCTTATACTAATGAGGGTGTCTGAATGATGTGATATGCAGCAGTGATCATGATCCTTGGCAGCGTAAGTAAAAATATCATGTAGAAAATCATTGTGTAGCACCAACCACTGCTTCCATCGTGCCCCATCTTGTGAAACTTGCCTATTATTTAATTCTTGGCTAAATGATAACATTGATGAACAGATTGACTGTGCAGTTCCTTGACGGATTTACTAAGAACATGAGTCAAGTACTGATATGTTCCAGCTGCCTGTAAAATGTTCTATACTTGCTGTGCATGGTTACAAAGTTAAATTCTTAACTGTACTAAGTACCAATGAGTCTGCATCAAGCCTCTTGGCAAGCACAAAGTTTGGAAATGTTTATTGGTTTAGCTGCCTCTAATCTCACAAGGCCCAATAAAGCCCAAAAAAGCTCAGTAACCTGGGATTAAACACTAAGCTCTGATCATGGATTTTAGATTTCAGGCCACAGAATGTCAGGGTGGGCAACCACACTCTCACCCTGATCACAGGAGCACCTCAAGGCTGTGTCCTTAGTCCTGTGTCCTTTTCATCCTAGTCACACACGAATGTACACCCCTCCACTACTATAATGATGTAGGTTCAAGGTTCAAGGATCATGTTTACTTTACTGTCATCAGCACTTGTGAACACATACATAATGTAATGAAACATTTCTCCACCGAACACAGTGGACCATATAGCAAGATTCAACATTCAACAGAGTTCAAGTTATGACAAAAACAATATGGACAACAAAACAAATAGACACCACAACAATGTAACAGCAATGCAATGTAACAGCACAGTGCAGACTCTGCATAAACCTTCCAGAAATTATGGTATTGCACCATAAGTGTGATATTGCACAGGAAGCAGTTAGCAGCATTGAACAATGTGCAAGGGTTGACAGAAACAATACAATAAATAGGCAATGTAGCAGTGTAACAGTAGTGTGACTAGGGTGTAAATCTGAGACAATATAGTAAGTAGACAATACAGCAGTGTAATATATATATCATTGCACAGGAGACTGCAGCATTAAACCATGCTGAGTGAGTGTAAATTGTAGATTGTCAAATCAAATAACAGGCCATAAGTGTGCCTATAGTGGGAGTAAACAGAGGTAAAGTTTGCCAATGATACCACTATAGCGGAACTGATATCAAGAAATGGTGAGAAGCACTACAGAGAGGAGGTTTAACACAGTGGAGATCATTGTGAATTATGAACTATGATTCCTGGGACTCCACATCACAAATAATCTGATGTGGACCTCCCACCTGGTGAAGAAACCCAGGCAGAGCCTTTTCCTCTTGAGAAAGTTTTAAAAAGTTTAAAAACGCCCATCTCAGCTCTTAGGCAGTTTCAACAGGAGTACAATACTGTCATCTCTGCTACTGCATCACAGTGTGTTATACCAACCACACTGTTAAAGTCAAAGGCAAAGTAAACTTTGTCATCTCAGCTATGTACATGTACACAGTGAGAAGAGATGGCGTAGCTCCAGATTTTACAGAGAATAAAAAGACACTTTGAATACACATATATAAATAAACTATTAATAATATAACCAAGCTCCCAATCATGACATAGTTTATACTGGCCACTTATGTAAGAGGGCTAGTAACATTATCAAGGACCCAACAAACGCACGGCACAAATTGTTTGTCCAACTCCCAATTGGCAAAAGACACAGGAATATCAGGATACACATTAATAGACTGAGGAAAAGCTTCTTCCCCATAGCTGTAGTCTCCATTACACCCCCTTTGCCCACACAGCCACACACACACACACACACACACACACACACACACACACACTCACACTGTACATACACTCATAGCTGCTGAAAACCGAATACAACAAACAAACAAGCCTGTTGGTACTGCGTTTCTACAGTATTGTGTACAAAAACTGATTCTGCAAGAGGAATGTCCGTCAAAAGCAAAACAGTATGATGATGCCATCTAAGAGTGCTGCTGTGACAGGACCATGAAACAAAAGTGAGAAGAAAAACATATGGACTTATTCTTGAGGCAGATGGAAAGATAATATTGACTGTTTGCAAGTCTTATCTCACTCTGTCACTGTTGCTATGTGCATCCAGCTTAATTCTGATCATGGAATCACCTGGTGGCACCTGTAGCACTTATGCTAACAGACGAAAAGAGTTTAATAGCTGAAAGAAAAAAATAGAGGTACACAAAGGAGAACACTGGAAAACATCCCATTATTAAATATCCTTTTTAATTGGCTTTACCAAAATTCCAGTTCAAACATACAAATCTGAGGCTGCTTCTTCAGATGAGCTAATGATAGAGCTAAGCTAAAGCAAACACTAATGCTAGCCTCATTCTCTGTCTGTATCAGTAAGATGATCCTCCCTCTAACCCACTGACTCTGTGTGATGCTATCTAACACAGGTATCTATTAGCTAATCTAATAAAATTGGCAGTTACTGTTGAGCTATCCGGTGACTTAGCAGCAGTTCAAATGATGCAGTGGTTGGTTTCATGTGTGCCAGACATTGACTAGTTTGCTTTCACCATCCCAGCCTGGTAGCGTTGTATGATAGAAGGGAACCAGCGGGTAGGAATTGGTCATATCGTGTCATGTTGTTTCTAGTCTGTGTCAAGTCATTATTAGAGTCGAAGGGATAATAGGTTCAGGGTCTCTTGGTTCCTCAGGAACGGGGAAGCATCACGAGAGCGCGTCCGCTTTTCTGTTCCTGGACCCCGGGCGATATGTGATTACGAAGTTAAACCTGCTAAAGAACAAAGCCCACGGGGCCTGTCGGGGACACAGCCGTTTTGCCTGCCGGATGTATTCCAGGTTTCTGTGGTCAGTGAACACCACGAAGGGGTGTCTCGCTCCCTGTAGCCAGTGGCACCACTCCTCCAACGCCGCTTTGACAGCCAGCAGCTCACGGTTGGCAATATCGGTTCCACATCGGTTAGCTTCTTTAAGTAGAACGCACATGGATGGAGTTTCTCTGGAGTGTCATGGCTCTGGGACAGCACCGCACCTAACCCGACCTCGGAGGTGTATACCTCCACCACAAATGGTCTAGCTGGGTCCGGCAGTTTCAATATTGGGGCTGTGGTAAATAGTATTCGTTTCAGCTTGCCTTTTAACAGGTCGGTGAGCGGTGCTGTCACAGAACTAAGGCCTCGTATAAACCGGTGATAGAAGTTGGTGTAGCCCAGGAACCTGTGCAATTCTTTTACCTACCGGGACTCCGGCCACTCAGACACCGCTTTCACCTTCCAGGTGTCCATACCCACTCCCCTCGGGCCAATCCATGACATGGAACTCAAATTTCTTTGCCTTGACATACAACCTGTGGTCGAGCAGGCGACGAAGGGCTTTCCGAATGTGGGTTATGTGTTCTGTTTTTTTAAGTATATCAATATGTCATCTAAATAGACGATGACAAATCGGTATAACATGTCTCTAAAGACGTTGTTTATGAATGCCTGAAAGAAGGACGGAGCATTTGCTAATCCGTATGGCATCACGTGATAATGGTAATGGCTGGACGTCGTGCTCTTGACTGACGTGGTTTGCAGACACGAGGCTACACATCTACCCTGACAGTTTGAGGACTATGTGGGCCTCTCGCCAATCAGTACGTGGGTTATGTATTCAGCCCTCTACGATATACTGCTATGAGAGCCGGCTCGTTCTAGCCACTCTCCGCAGCCAGGATTCTGAAAGTGATGGAAAAGTCAGCAGCCGTGCTACCCCCCTGCCTCATCTGAAGAAGGCGTGTACTTCTGGTTTTACCCTGGTCTGGATAATCAAACACGGCCTTCAGCTGCCGCACAAACTCAGAGTAGTCTTGGGTGATAGAGCCCCCCTGTCCAGAGGGCGATGGCCCAGTTCTGTGTGTGTCCTGTGAGACGTTGGATCATCACAGAGATCTTTTGTGTAGGTGTCATGTCTGAAAATTCAGCAAAATACAGTTCACAAGCCAACAAAAAGCTGCGACACCCTGCTGGATTCCCCCCATACCTTTCTGGTGGGGACGCGTGTCATGGTGTCCTGGCACACACAGTACTCACTTGTCTGGGTGCCGGTGGGGGTGTGGTGCACATCACCTGCACCAGTTGAGCGACCATCGCCGTCAGCTGCTCCAGTTGTGTCTATTGTACAGCCATGTGCTGTTGGAGCTGCTCCTTATCACTGGGCAGGGGGACTCCTGCTGCGTCTATGTAGTGGGTGCAGTCATCTATCATGTCGTTCGAGCAAGGTGGACACAACTGCAGGAGATAGCTTCCAGTTTCCAGAAGTCCTTCCACTCCCTGTAGGACAAAAGCTTAAAGGGGTGCGGTCGGCTGGACGTCCGAGTGCTCTAGATGCATTTAGGCTCACTCGCAATGGTGGGCAGTAGATTTCGGTCCGCTTCCAGCGAAACCGCTTGTGCTGAGGGGCCGCTCACCTAATCACACCTGGGGGCACAGAGGGGAGACATAGAGAGAGAGCAGACAGTCACCGTCAACTGTGAATGCCTTGGGGAAGCCTTAGCCACGCAGTGTTTTTCTCTCGACTGGGTCCGCGGTCCAACTGCCACTTGTAGCGCGGCCCACAGGGGTAGAGTGGAGGTGGTGGTGGAGGAACGAGTCCGTGCTCTTCTTCGTGCTGCACTGGCTAGGATGAAACTAACAGAGAAACAAACCAGGATAGGAGGTGGGCGACTGCACGTCTTCCCTCCGGACCGGCTGGCTTTTAAGCTGCGTCGCACGGAGGGGCTCAATACGGACAACCAATCACGAGACAAAATCAATAAGACTAAACAAGGCTTAACACAGACTCTAACAGAGAACAGGCGAGCTCATAATCTGGTGCCTAGCAACCCAGCTGATGAGCATGTTAGAGCACCAAGCCTCTACACTTGGGTTGCCCCAGCACTGAGCTCAGACACAACCTAACACCTAATACTCGGGAGACGGGGTCCGCTGGCGGCGGGGTCGAGGCAGCCCAGACGTGACAGTCTGTCTAGTTTTGATTAGCTATAATAGCACATATTCTCAGTCACATATGATTTAAAGCTGGAAAATCAATGGTATGTGAGAACTCAAACTATGTAGTGGTCAGATGTGAATAAGGTAATTAGAAAAATAATGGTTACTATTTCTTATTAAGTTGATGCTCTGTAAAGCATTTATGAGCAAAGCAAAGCTACAGTTCCCATGTCCTGCTCTGTGCCCAGCTTCTCCGGAGTTAGCATGCTACATTGCTTATGTTTACTATTCAACTTTATTATAATTTATCACTCAACACATTTAATATCGTTCATGTCATTTTGGAAATCTGCCCATTCGATTTATCATTTCTTTCTTTTTATTTTGTAAATTTCTGTTCTTTCACACTCTTTAAAGGTGTAATGAATGGTTCTTTGAGGGATGCTATAGAAGAACCAATAGTTGTGGATGAGTTCTGTGAAGGTGAAGAATGTATAAAGAGCCTTCATATAATGTAAAGGTTCTTTACCTATTTAAGATTGTTTCAACAACTTTTGCAATATGTGGAGGTTCTTTAAACTTTTAGAGGTTCTTTACACACAAAGATCGCACAACATTGTACAAAAACGACATGTCATTATAGCTTTGTATTCACAAAATAATTGTCCGACTGCACTTAGCATCTATCAGCTGGAATCGCTGTGCTCCAAATGTCTGTTCTGATCCCTTTGTACACGTTAGTTATGCTTCATTCTGCTCAGTGCATCCAAATGGGGTCGTTCCATGTTCAATTAGCCAGCACGGACACAGATTCAGGCTCAGACAATGTCATCCGGCATTCATGAGCATGGTTTGGGATCCACGGTTTGGGATGCAGGAATGAAGAGCTGATAAACTATCAAAAGTAGTATCATTTCTTCTGGCAATGACACTGCTGCATAAATTACACTAATAAATACTACCACAAGTTATGCACATATGTACACACACACACTCACATACACACATACACGTGCATCTGAGCATATTTAGTAGAGACCTTACATTCAGAGACAGAGGGAGACTGGGTTGGCTATGCAGTAGCCAGCCATTGGCATTGGCCAATGGCAGAGGTTCTGGTTGCCATGGTAATGTGCCAAAGACTTGAGACCCTGCCAGCTGAAGAGTTCCCCATTGCTACCAGTCTCTGTGTGTGTGAGTGTAGGTGTATAGGTGTGTATGTGTGTTTGTGTGTGTGTGTGAGAGAGAGACAGAGTCAGAGACAGAGACAGAGAGAGAGAGAAACTGTGATCCGTTTAGACCCGATTAGGAGCCAGTCAAAGTGTGTCACGGTTTAATGGTCCACATCTGATAAAAGCATGTGAACAGCAGGATCCTCTTTCAAAAACCACGGGAGACGGTTTATAACTACTGCTGAGGCGCTCACAGTATCTGCTCACACAAATATTTATAGACCAAACTTTGGGGTTCTTCCATTTCACAGCTTCACGCTGCATGGCCAGTAGCACTCTCTCTAATTTCAGATGACTGAAGCAAACATCACTTCAAAATAAAATGCAATTTGTTTCATTGCACATATGACTCCATATGGGCTGGCATTCTGTACTGAACTGCAAGTAGGAAGGCACCATTTGGGTCTATCGACCAAATGCCCCCAATCTGCTGTCATCATGGGAATAAACACACAGACGGAATGTTGTCGACACATCTGGCATCAGCAGTTTCACAGTGAAAATGAACATCTCTAATGTTAGAGAAAAACTGAAGTTGAAGCAGAGGTGAACCAGCCTGAAAGAGAGTTGTTTTTGTATTTGCCAGTAATGAACTGTGACTGTGTGCCAGGATCGGGTCATACATATCAAAATGGTCAAAAAGGAGGAAAAATGCAGCAGTGTTAGAGTCTGTTAACTCACCTATGAGATTCTAGTTGTTTGTTAGTGCTAAACTAGACTATCTTTAAATTATAATAAATAAATAATTGTTTATTTATTTTGTAATTTTAATAAAGAATGGATTATTTCAATAACGATTAACTATTAATCATTCTAGATTTAATCATTCTAGATTTATCATTCTAGATGGATGTCTGAAGCTTGAAAAAGTATATATATTTCAATATCTATGTATGTATATATTCCATTACAGGGACTTTAATGACATTTAAATTTCAATCCATAGACTTTAATATGCAGCTGTAACAGCTTTCTCTCCTCTTGGAAGTAATGAACTGTGACTGTGTGCCAGGATCGGGTCATACATATCAAAACAGTCAAAAAACTCTGGAACTCTGGAACTCTGCTGGATGGGGTTGTGGGGGTCAGTCAAGTTCTTCCACACCGAACCCATCCAACCATGTCTTTATAGAGCTTGCTTTGTGCACTGAGGCACATTGCACATTGCACATTTAAACTATAACATTAATTTTACAGTTTTACTTTACACTTTTGTTCAAGAAATTTTAGGTCACTTATGATAAAAAGATATTTAAATGTAAATATTAGGCTAAAATTCTCTTCAGACCACAGACATGTTTTTTGCAAATAATGCCTCTTATAGACCCCACATTTGCACACTGTGTACCTATGATTATTGTAAATACAGCTAGAAAAAAAATAAATAAATAAGAGACCACTGCAAAAATGTTCAGTTTCTCAGGTTTTATCTCTAATAGGTGCAAGTATTGAACTGAATAGATTTGCCTTAGTTTTTAAGAACTGCTGACAATATTTCTCCTAATTTCCAAATACAAATATTGTTCTTTAAAGCATAATTTTAAAGGAAATGACAATACATCAAAATAAGAGAAATGATGCAGTGTGTACAGAACTTGAACAATTCAAAGAAAACAAATCTCTTGTTCACTCTTGGCAACACAAAATGGCAATAATTACCTTTGAGGTACTTCTAGTAGTGTTTTGCCATCCAACTAGTCACATTGCAAGAGGGGAGTGTTGATTACAACAGTGGTTATTTATACTTTTCCTCATTAAATAAGATTTGATTTAGGAGAATGCAGAATGAGGTGTGCTTGTGTAAGAATTTAACAGACACTGGCATGGAATGGTTGTCATACTCATAGAGATGCTGATTTAAAAATAAATTGCAGTGGTCTATTATTTTTTTCCAGAGCTGTATATATATCCAGATCTACAGAGTCATCTGTTGTCTATTGTCTATTGGTATCACTATATCACTATCAAGTAATTCCAAAAGTAGATTTAATTCAAATACAGCATAGCAAATGCCAGATGACAGCAGATCCAGGGTCAGTGCTTGTAGCTGTAATGCCTTATGTCTACACATGATGGCAGTGTACAATTGATAGTGAATTGTCCCTCTGAGAAGTTGTTTAGCACAATTCTTTGAGTGTTAGATACATGTTATCTTTAACACGTTCTACGTTATAGGTGGTGAGATTTTCACAATTTTAACCTTCACCCCAAACACTTCACCCCAACAAGTTTCCATAATACCCACTTTTGCAATCACATTTGACTCGCAAATATTTTTTTGCAAGTTTTTTTTCCTTTTCTTATTCATTTATTTAGTTTTCTTTTTTTATGTCTTTGTAAGTTTAACCTTTTTCATTGACTTTTGTGTCTTCCTGACTTGTCAAAGTCCCATATGTTCATTAGTCACCTTCCTATGCTTTGTGTGAGTGTATATAAATCGTCTTTTGCTAATAATAGCATCTGTGAGAGTCTGCTTGTCTACATCATCGCAAAAGGTAAGGCCACCAGGGAATCTTTTCCTTCCTGACATTCAACGAATGTGAAAAGTGAGCAGATGTAGAGAATTATCAACATTTTTGAAATTCAGAGTTCAGTAGAGACACGTGGTATAGTTTGAAAAACAGGATTTCATCAACAGAAACCTAGATAGAATCAGACTAAAAGAAGATTAAAGTGGTGTTTAGGGACATCTATGCATGTATGAACAATACGTTGAGCAAGACAGGGCTACAAAATCAGCCATGGCTGGAACCCACTAATGAGATGCTCTCACCACCACTTGCCTTAAAAACACGTTCACTTCAGAAACTCCACACAGGAAAAGCGAAGGTGAGTGGAAACACACACTTAATTTTGTTTCTGTTTTTAACATGCCCTTATCAATTCACCCTCATCATTTCCCCTTGAGGGAATCCCAAACACCATTTTATGAGCTGTTTCACTGCTGAGTTTCATTGTGAAGCTCGTTAGATGACTCTCTAGAAGGTCAAAGGATTGATTACTTGTTTAGGAATGATTCTGACAAGTTCTTTATCCAAAGAAGGAAAAACATTTAACTTCACAACTATCTTTAAACTGGCCATTAAAACTTTGGATACACTTAAATTTTCGTATTATTTAAAAAAAAAAAATGTTTACTTTGTCAGTTTCCAATAACTGATATTAACAGAAAAGTTGTGGGAATGTGTCTTTTTCATTGCAAAAACAGCAAGGAGAGAAAACTGATAAACAGAGTATGAAAAACAGGGGGTCTCTGCTTGATTGACACTTCAGACCCCCTGAAAGTTTCAATATCAAAATTCATGTGGCCTCCGGAAAAAATCTTCAAAACTGTGGTTGAAATGAGTGTTCGCTTGAGTTGAAAGATGAAAGCGTGTTTCGTATCTGGTGTGACCCCTTGTGCAGCAATACCTGCAAGCTATATGTTTTTGATAAATGTTGATCAGTCCTGCACCTCAGCAGGAACCCCTTCCTCTGTAAAAGTAGATAGAGGACCCAATTCAACAAATTAGTCTCATTTGTTGAATTGGGTCCTCTTTATCTACATTTAGGACTTGATCTGACAAAGTTTTAGGTTATATCCATGCAAAAATACAGAAAATTCTAAAGGGTTCACAATCTTTTAAGCACCACTGTGTTTATTTGCAAAAGCAAAATTTTCCCAGAGTGTGAAAATGCATTTTTTCCAAGCATTTCAAGGGAGTGTTATCAAGAGTCAACTGAGGTGTTCAATTATTTCTATAAAAAGGGTCCATGTGGTTTGCTAATAAGCAATAATGACTCCTTTTCAATTCCTTAGCAATTCAGTGGTCATACTTTTTTTTTTTTTTTACAGTTTCCTACAGCTCATTGCGTGAGTTGTACTTAACTCTTGGGTTGCGATGCTCATGGCTTTCTGACTTAGGCAATGGCGGCAGCCTCCTACTCAGTTCCACTGAAATATCTCAACCATGCATGGGCAAGACTGACAAGACTGCGAGTGAGTTACTAGTTGTATGTCTCCTACAGAGTCAACAAACACCCAGGCAGGTGGCAAAACATTTTTGTCACGCTGGTGGGAAGTCATCTATATTTATTTCTCTAGTGTTTCAACTAAGCAATCTAAGCATAATACAATGCATTAATCATTTATCATGTTTCATTTATCATTATGCTGCACTGCCCTCACCACATTACCATTTATCATTATACTTTCATTATGTTGTTGCTTCAATATCACTTTTTTGCCATTGCCAGCCTACTGTTACAATTTATTATGATATTATCACTGTACTGCACTTACTCACTTTACTACAACTTTTTTGCACAACTTTTTATTGTATTTATTATGTACTTATTTTTCAGGATTTAGGCATTTATGTATAGAAGTGATTCTGCGAGAGTAAGAGGGGAGTAAGTGTTCCATTGTAAACATGTCAACACAGAATTTTGAATCTTGAAAGTTTCTCATAAAAGATGTGGCTTTTTTTTACTCAGCATGGTAAACACACACCAAGGTCAGTTATATAACAACTTTCTAATCTAAGAAGTTATCTGATCACAGGCCTTACATTTATTTTGTAAAAACCACAGCAACCATGACTTACAGCTGCTCATTCAACAGACTGAAATGGAAATATTTTCTTTCATTTAATTAATGTGTCTATTTATCATATTTTCTTATTCAGTTGAATTGAATACAGCTAAATATACACAGCCTTTTGATCATTTATAATGCTAAAGCTTAATGAAGACCATCCATGTTCCATCGACACACTTTGGGGAAGGCCCTTTTCTATTTCAGCATGACTGTGCCCCAGTGCAAGCAAGCTCCATAAAGACATGATTGTGGAATAACTTGACTGGTTCGGTGTGGATATTGAGTCCTGACCTCAACCCCATCCAGCACCTTTGGGATGAACTGGAACAGAGATTGTGAGCCAGGCTTACTCATTCAACATCAGTGCCTGACCTCATAAATGCTCTACAGAATGAATGGGTACAAATTCCTACAGAAACTCCAAAATCTTGTGG
>JBBPCZ010000909.1:0-15844 GCA_037974445.1 Brycinus macrolepidotus
TGTGTGTGTGTGTGTGTGTGTGTGTGTGTGTGTGTGTGTGTGTGTGCACGTGCACATGTGTGTATGAGAGAGAGAGATATTTTAACTGAATTCTAGCACTTCAGTTTCCGGCAAATCTTTTAAATAGTTTGAACACTTCAATGCACTAAACACTAATTGGAATAATAAAAAAAAACTATGTAAATATATTTAATATAAATCCATATAAGAATTGTTCATAATGTGGAAAGGGTACATAATTACATATTTAAACATACATTTTGTATACTGACATACTGTGATAGAACACCATGTTTTTCTTTGCAGTCATTTATCATGGACATTTCAGTTATACCTGCAGTGATATAGATTCGGTGATATACATTCCATGCATTACACAATACCCCAAAAAAGTATATGTTTGTCCTTGAGACAAACACAGACTAGTTCAACCAAAACAAGTTATTTCAGGTGTGTAGAACATTTAAATTTAAATATAATTAAACTGAATTATCAATATTGCACACCTCTACAGCAGCACTTAGTGTATATTCTACAAGATGTGTAGTATTTCTTGCTACAAGGACACATTTTATGTTAGTTGCCTTATCAAACTAACTGTTTTTTAAAAGGTGTTATTTACGGCAGAACAGCCCATAAACTGGCTTTATTACAATAATGTCTCTACTAAGGCTATGACTGCTCTATTTAATGAGCCTAAGCCAGAGTGGAGAGCACTGTATTCTACCCGATGTCTACAGAGACAGGAATGTTCTTCAAAGTTTTCTTTGACTGCCATAAAAAGCTGTTCTTCTGCCCGCAGTACCATTTCAGTTACAGGTACATGTCCAAACTCACAGTGATCAGTACAAGATCTCAAACTCTTAGACTGTATTGGAGCCAGTATTTTTTTCCAGAATTTGAAAATATGTTTTCAGCCTTACTTGCAGCAGACATTTATCAGATTCATAACTCTTTCTAATTCTAAAAGCCTCACTATATTTTTGTAAAATTTCTTAGGAGAAATCATCATATGCCCTCATGTGTCATTTAGGTCAAGCGCTGAAACAATTAGAAAGCACTTGGTGACTACTTAAGCATTTATAACATTCAGTAAGAGCTTTCTTGGAGTGTTGAAGCTAATATTACTATAAGAAATATAAACAATATTTTGTAGGAACCCAGCATTTATGATCATTCAAGACCATTTACAATTATCAGAAAGTTTTGGATTACAGAAGGGATTTAATTACAGGTCGCAATACTTTGACAATTTACTGCTCTATCAATGTATTGTTATTGTGACACTTAAAGAACCAACTATTGACCAACCGCATATTTCACACAAAGACAACATAATTAGTTCTGTTTAACTCAGGCAGCACAGTGTGTGAAACACTGAATAAAATAACAATGTGACCACAGTTTTGATAGTATTTTTAATGTAGTACTAAGGATCCTTTTTTCGTCTGTTGTAACCTAACCCAACCTCAAAAACTACCAAATTGCCAACCTCAACGTTTTCTGTTAACCTCTGTAAGAATCACATCATCCAGTTTAAATGGATTAGGTCAATTAACTACTTAGCATTTTAGTCACTTTTTACTGCAATTTATCATTCAGGTGAGATACTAAGTAATTAATTATCCATGGATAAGGGCCTGTCAAACCAGTCTTTATTCATTATATAACCATCATATTGAATCAAGAAGTTTTTGTAATCTGTAGTTGGAGTTTTGAGATGTTCTAATAGGTTCCTATCCATGATTGTTTTCATAGTAGTTTAACTCTTACTGAATGCTAGTTTGACTATAATGAGAGCACGTTGTACATTTATTACATTTTAATAAATTTAATATTAATAAATGTTAGTCTTCTGTTATTGTTAAATTGCTACATAATTGCATTATTGGCTTTAAAGTTGAAAACTGGAGTTCTTAAGGCAGTATGAAAAAATCTGTCCAAATATGTCTCATTTTACTATACACTCAGTGGCTGCTCTGTATGCACCTGGCCAGAGCATGCTATATTTGCTTGCACACAAGGGAAGAAAAAAATGAAACTGTTTACTTCGGTTGTAGTGGTTGAGAGGTGCAAGTGTAAATAGACAAACCACCTGGGAAAAGCTCAGATCCAAAGAAATGCCTCAACCTGGTCAATGGTAAATTTCCGTGCAGCAAGGCAATGACCTTAATCATACTACTAAAGCTACTGCGCACATTTTCGAAAAGCTAAAAAGTGAAAGGCTCGAGTGGCCAAGTCAGGAACTTAATACATCCTAGAAGGCATCCTAGAAGACACTGAAGAAGCAAAAAGAAGATTGGCTGATCACTTGTAAAGGCAGCTCCAGTGTTAACAGCAAAGGATAATAACCCTAATAGTTGTTGCTACTGTAGCAACAAAGTTAAAGAAAACCATGCATAACCTGGACTATGGAAAATCGAGAATGATTGTTTGGCTTTTCACATCTCAAAACCTGAATACCAGTTTGTTCTCCTACTGTATCTTCAATAGTACTTGGCTGTGGTGTACTAAATTACCACAGATGTTTTTATCATTTGGTTTATTGCAGAGCATTATATTTATCCAAGTGGGCATGGCGACGTAATGATGAGATCATAGCAAAGATGAGAAAGTCAAAAGATGGAGAGAAAGTGGCAGAGCACAAACAAGCCACGCAATAACCTGTAGGACTGCACAACAGCTGGACAGAGTTATACCTAATCAAGGAAAATTTGGGGCCATAAAAGGAGGGGGAGGGTAGCTCTAGGGAAGAGACTTCCAGCCCCATGCTCTACAATACACACCAAGTGAAACAGCAAGAAACCATGTAACAAACACAGAGGATCATGATCATAATCGATTCTTTTATATCCAATAAAACTTGGATCAGGATTTACAGTTTTCAAAATTCAGTTTCCATAAGAGACGGCAAACGAGACTCTTCTCATATAAACAAACCAAGAGGAATGCCGGCAATACTGTTTTGAAATTCCAAATATTTTGGAGGATCATGTTTATGATACTTCTGAAAATCAAATTGCTCAAATATATATTATTTGTCTAATGCTACACAACTACACTGGCATAAAGCACTACAAGTTTTACATAACTAATAAACGTAAGATTTTTTTAAAATGGGCTATCTTTCTCTTTCTTAAGTGAATAAACTTATTTTACACTGAATCTCAGTTTTACCTCCTGAAACTGGAGCATCCATTAACACTGCACCCATCTTTTCTGCAGCCACGGCCATTTCCTTGGACACAGCAGGGTCTATGGTGCTTGAGTCAATGAGCAGTGTGCCTTTTTTAACTTTCCTGAGGGGAAGAAGAGGAGATGGTACCCACTATATTAAAGGCACCACTGCATTAAGGCATGAACGATGAATGACAAAGAGTCTGGATACTTGTATATTCAAATAACCACAAATAAGCCTAGAGTGTGTTCATTTTAATGCCCAGCAGGTATCAGATGGCCAACCAGCAGGTAATTTAATTAGCAGAACAACAGAAATTATTTGTAGATTATTAGTCACACAAGCCATTTATGAAACTTACTTGAGTATACCATTGGGTCCCGTGTAAGCCTCAATGACGTTGGGACTTGACGGAAGCATAGTTATGATGCGATCTGCTTTCTCTGCTACATCAGCGGGAGAATCCAGAATCTGTGAGTGGGAAGGAAACATACTACTCATATAGGGTTCTGTTAGGAACTAGGACCTGAAGGTGCTTTTCTTTTCCTAAGCGTCCACCTGTACAGATCTATGTGTGTTGCAGATGGTGGTGAACTGTACTGGTGGACCCCAGGATACAGTCCTGTCACCCTTCTTCTTCAATTCAACTGTATTCAAGTCACAAAGCAGCTTTACAAAGTCTGGGTTTGAGACAAAGGAGACAACGGCAAGAAAAAAAACTCCCTAAAGATGGAGGAAGAAACCTTGGGAGGAGCCAAGACTCAAAAGGGGAACTTATCTTCCTCTGGTTGCCCCGGAGAGAGTGGGAGAATTAAAGAGACGATCCTAATGAGATAATAAGAGGTCTTCGTGTAGAGACTTTATCACTGCTGAACAGCTGGTAGTCTACAGGTAACAGAGTAGGTTGTAAGAGTCAGTAGAGGTAGTTTTTGTTGGAATCAGTGTGAGTAGTAGTTTGAGGGTCTCCAGACCATAGCAACAGGAAAAACAAACTTTGAGCAGCAATTTAGCAGTTTAGCATCAGCGGCACGCACGCACGCACGCACGCACGCACGCACGCACGCACACACGCACACACGCACACACTTCTTTGTGGGTTAGTTGTGGTAGAAGAAAGCAGTTAAACAATTCGGTACAGTCAAACAATTTCTTCACCACTGACGCTATTCCTCACCACATCACTTGTCATCTCAAGACTGGACTGCTACTCACTCCTGACTGGCATTCCTCAGAAGGCTGCCAGACCTCTATAACTGATTCAGAATGCAGCAGAACATCTGGTCTTCAATACACAAAAATTCTCAGAACTTTACTACTACAAAGTCTTCATTGTTTTCCCCGCTTGCAATACATTAAAACATTAATGCTTGCCTACAAAGTCAAAAATTGGCCAGTTCCTTCTTAACTATCAGCCATGATCAGACTATGGGTTACAGCTCACCCTCTTAGAGCATCAAGCACAGACCAACTTGACCCATGTCTTCACAAAAGCTCAAGACATGCATCAAGACCCTTCTCTGATTTGTCACCTAAGTGGAGGAGCAAACTTTCCCTGACCATTATAACTGCTGAGTCCCTCGCTGTCTTCAAACAGCGAATGAAAACCCACCTCCTCAACAAGCACTTAGGGTAACAACTACACATTCATGCCATAAAAAACTGTCTCCTGTGTCGTCTCTGTGTAATCTAATAGGGCCCTGGTGGAGTACTAACTTCAAATGGTTTACTAGTGTGAGGGACATATTTTCTTTGTAGACTACAATGTGCCCACAGATAAGAGTGTCTGCCAAATGTTGTAAATGTAAATGTGTAGTGGTTGTCAAGCTTTTAATATGTAAATTGTAAGTGTGTAAAGTGCCCATTTGTCATATGTGAACACACCAGAGCACAGCACAGCGTGAACAGCACGAAATTGTTCTCTGCATTTAACCCATTCACCAAGTGAATCAGTGGGAAGACAGGAACGCAGCACCTGGGGAGCAGTGTGTGGGGACGGTACCTCAGTGGTGCCGCTGGCAGTCCTGGGATTCAAACACGACCTTTCCGATTGCAGGGGCAACTCCCTAACCACCAGGCCACCAGCTGCCCCAATGTCACATCGCACTTATTTTTGTTTTGTTTTGTCTGAAATGGTCAGGTAGAACTTAACTGCGCCATTCTTAAATTTCACATGTTATTTCTATAATCTTTAATAAATCAAATGCGTTACAGAGCAGGCTCCTCTTTTTACAGAAGTTCAGGTCTTTCAATGTGTGCAGCAGATTACCAGAATTATTTGAACCCTTTGTTGTGGATGTGCCACTGAAGTGGATGTCAAACACCTCAATACATTGAACAGGAAAGCCAGCTCCCCTACAGCTGCACTTGCCAGGGACAGTGACAGAAGAGAATGGTAGCAGAATGGGATATTTTTAGCAATTCTGTCCATTCCTTCACTGTGACATGATATGCAGGAGCACCTTCAGTCCCCAGTTCATTCCAGTAAGGTGCTCTAAGAGGCACGACTGGCATCAGGTTTTACGATGCCCCCTCCCAATGTGTTCCCTTACCCAAAGCCTCTCAGAACAAACAACTGGACAGAATTTTCCCCACAAACAATGACAAAGTGTTAAGCAGTGTACCAAAAATCACAACATCACAAAGCAAAAATGTGACAACATGAATCATGCAGATGTGATGATGCATTGGGGAAATTTAGCAGCCTCTCAACTGGTATAAATGACATAGCTGCATTTACTGAACACCAAACAAGCAGCACCAATCAAGGACCCAGTCCAGCACAGACATGTCATAAGTTCTACATCATTAGTAAGTTCTGTTACAACTAAACGCAGCCATCATTTTTATTTGTTGAAAAATTCTGAATTGTGAACCCAGTATGAAATGTCAGAAAAGGGAGACATTACTGAATGTTTTTGCACACATTAACTCAACCTACACACCACCATATGAGAATGTTTTAGTCGATGTTTGTCTTTGTTCTGCATGTCTAAATATGAATGTGTAACAGTGTTTTTATTTTTGATTTTTTACATGTATATAATGTGCTGTGCTCATCCTCACCAACAATAAAATATCTTTTTTTTTCCTGAGGTATTGTGCAGCCTACTGTACCTGTGCCCCTGAGTCTTGTAGTTCTTTACAGGACTCCGGAAAAACATCAGTGGCAATGACAGGATATCCATTCTTCAGCAAGTTCTTAGCCATGGGAGTACCCATATTACCCAGGCCAATGAAACCTACTGGAGTTTTAGAGGCCATCAATCTACAAGAAACTTTAAAAGAAAACAAGAGACACTTTAACAGAAGGGTATAAAGTATCAGATATTAGGGGTGCTAAATATGGCAAAAAGATCATTTGATAATTTTCTTGATACGTAATATTTAATGCCACATTTAAGCAGTACTATTTAAAATGCCAAACCTATGATTTTTTTTTAGATGTTTCACACATTTCACTGTACTAAATTAAACAACACTGATTATGCTCTCTCTGTAATTAATCATGCAGAAACCCCTCCCATTTATGCCCCTCGCTATTAATGCCTTTTAATCATTTTGGAACTAGACGTACCACACTGTGGTGCATAATCTGACCGCTGCAGAAGTTGAGTAAATAATTCATTCTGAAGATTGACCAATCCACATCAGAGGAACAGAGGAAAACATGTTGCAGATTGTCATAGTGACATAATATGGCTGATTTACTTGAAAATCAGTACATGGCATCTAAATGCTGTTAAGAATGAGTCTAAAAAAATGAATTAAGATTGGCCATTCACACAGGCATGTACTAGCTGCTCAATTTTGGCTACTGGCAGACACTTTGTTCAGCAAATCGAATGGAACTGTGAGCAAATGTAGCCTACGCATATGAAATTTTCCACATTTTAGCTTAAGGAGTTCTTGAGATACTGAAATGTTTCAGTTGCAGCACTATAAGCAAAACTTCATAAAATTTGGCATACATCTAAAAAATGTGGTAGTCATACAGATTGTCAAATTTGGTAAAGTATGAATCTTTATATCACAATTATTAGCTAGTAAAGGGCTAAGATTTTGCACAGACGTTATTTACTAGGTGTCGCTGCGTCATAAATTAATCGTAATGAACTAGAGTTATGCCCCCCCTAAAGGGTCAATTTGCCGTACAACTTTGGTAACTTTGACAAAATGGTTGTTGAGCTATTGCCCAAAAAGTACTGTGAGCCTACCCCACTTAAGGGGGCGCTAGTGTGAAGAGACCCACCCACCTGGGGACACAAATCTCTTATTCTGCATCAGGCTTGTAGGGCTACAAGTACACCAAGTTTTATATGGATTGGTGAAGTGTAAGTATATGACAGAAGAAAACAGAAAAAAAGAAAAAAAAATTGTTATAATGAGATGCATAACAAGCAATTATGGATGTCCAGATGTCCACATGTTTTGGACATGCATGTTCAATATTCAAATGTCATTTATATTTGAGAATATATTTTTTCCTGTGCCACTTACAGTAACTAATTTATGTGGCACCACAGTGTTTAAAATTTGTTCTGCACATATTTCACATTCCAGTACAGGTTATAAAAGCCTTGAGGTGAGATTTTTTTTTTTTTAAATTTTGGTTTTAGTGATACTGAAAGCACTCAAAAGCACAATAGTGAACATGGAGAAATGCAGCGAAGCTGTTACAATGTTTTTTGTAAAAATTGCTCTTGCTCTGGTCAGATTACTGGCGTTCTTGAGTTTCTGGGGTTACTTCTGTCGGAGCAGTTGTTGAGAAGACACAACGTAACATCACTTTCAGTAAAAAAAAAATGGAAATGCAAACTAGTGGCACTATAGCGTGCCCACCTTAGAAAGTCGAAACACTCTCCTGACGGTAAGTTTGCCACACAAAAACTGCAAAGAGGAATATTCTGACCTGCACAAATGTTTCTTTAGCTGCTCTGCTACTAGATCAGCTGAGAGAGTGACTGATGACTGTCTCACACATGACCAACAACATCTCTAACAACGTTAGGAACGACACACAGACATTGCTCTCTTCGTGCCCTGTTAACTCTCAGGAAAATACTTTACCCAGCATAAGGGCGACATGCCTGTTACACCTCCGCAACACACGCCGAGAGCCTCTGAGAAGGGCAGCCATGCTTCTCTCCTCCCCTCGACCTCAGCACTGCAGCCTGCAGGTCAGGGAGGCGGTTGTGATTGACAACACAATTCATCCAATCAGGAACCACCGCTCTGAGCAGCGACCAATCACGTTCAGGGGCGTTACACCCGATGATTTACAGTGATTTACAGTGACTTACAGTAATTTACAGTGATTTCACTGTTACTAAGTTTGTAAAAGTGGATTACAAAGGACACAAATGGAGAGTTTAATAACATTTACTCTGGTAAATTTTCTTCATTTTACTGGATGTTTTTATTAAGGAAACTTTTTGTGTATATAGCAGAGTGTATTTTTTACAGATTTTTTATTGGATTTATTTAGACTTTATATTTTATATTGTTCTTGTCTCTGTGTGTCTGTGCAGTCATAACAGTTTCCTTCAGCATCAAGTTTTCTAATTCTGATTCTGAAGCTTTAATCTGTTCTAGGTTACTTGTACTAGACCCACAAGAGAATATAATGGCAGTTTTCTTTTTCCCTGTGTGTCTCTCCTACATATTATATAAAGTGTAAAGTGTAAAGTGACCATTCTTTCGTACGTGAACACACCACAGCACACAGTGTGAACAGCATGAAATTCTTCTCTGCATTTAACCCATTCACCAAGTGAAGCAGCGGGCAGCCAGGAACACGGTGCCCAGGGAGCAGTGTGTGGGGACGGTACCTTGCTCAAGGGCACCTCAGAGGTGCCACTAGCCGTCTTGGGATTTGTAAGTAATATGTAAGTGCATCTCTTATAAGTAAGTGTGTGCTCTGTTTCTAAGAAAGTCAGATCTTCTCTTCAGCTCTTCAGATGTAAAGGCTGAAGTACGCCTATGTATGAATAAATGGTAAATTGCTTGGGAATCCCTCTCACAAATACTTGTCTGCTGTTATTTCACAGTAAATCACATGTTTTCCATTGCCCTTAACATTTTTGTAACTTGTATTTTATAAATATTGTTAATCCTCAATTACAAATACTGGGCCATTTTAGCGACTTAAGTACCTTTTAAAAGTAATTATGCTTTAACTGATGATCTCCACTTTTGGAGATTTTGGAAGTTTACAACATTAATGCCCTTATTCTACTTATTTGACTGTACGTGTAATCATTTGTGATTTTGTGGAAGAAAAAAATGTCTCTGAGCTTTTACATTCACCCTTTGATGCCACATAAAGTGTAAAGTGCACTTTATTCCTAGCATGTTACATCTGCAGGACTTTTACTTGTAGCAGTAATATTATATTAAGTAAATGCTTCACTTTTTATCAAGTGAATAATTTTTACACTTTCCCACTACAGTGCTTGAGGCACAGATAAGTGATTGTGTGGCATTAAGCTAGTCTGGAACACCAAAATATCTACATGAAAACCTCAACAAACCAGTCTCTCAAATCCTTATACCACTAAAAGAGCAACAGCACACTTATGTAATGTTCCTATAGAGTAATTGTTGTAGTAAGGGGGAAAATAGCAATAAATAACCAGTACAAGTAAAAGTAAGGGCAAATAAAACAAATAAAGGACACAAGTAAAGACAATAAAAGATCCAATGTTGTTTGAGATTCCACATTTCTATGAGAACATAACATAAATAAGGTATGAATAGTGCAAGCAAATAATAGATTCTGTAAGAATAATGCATTTAAAATGGCATGGCATGGCCAAATAACACAAAGACATATGTTTTACGTTTTGTGGGGATCCTTAAAGATCAAGGGTCACTGATATAAGCCATAGTGGCAAAGCCCCAGTTTATGGAAGCTTAAGTTAAATGATCAGCATTGGTAAGGTTAACAGTTGTATCCGGACCCGTTCTTTTCTCCAGTGCAACAGCTTTAGTAGTTTTTCCCAGGAAAGCCACGAATAATCTTGTAAAGTGTCCATTTTATTTGTTACACATGAACACAGCAAAGCACAGCACACAGTGTGAACAGCTTGAAATTCTTTCTCTGTATTTAACCCATTCACCAACTGGAGCAGTGTGTGTGGTCAGTACCTTGCTCAAGAGTACCTCAGTGGTGCCAGTGGAACCATCTGATCCCAGGGGCAACTCCCTAACTACCAGGGCACCAGCCTATATTTTAAACATTGTATATATATATATGTATGAATACATACATATATATACTGTTACACAGTTTTACAGTATTTAAAAAAATATATATTATTATAACCGCAATTAAAAAGATATAATTATGGGCACACTATGATGTTGTATAGAGTATACAATACAGTTAGAATACACTAGACTAAAGACAACAAGGAGAGACAGTAGGCTTAACAGTAGGCTTAGTCTTTAACCCCCCCACCAACCATGATTTAATTATCAGCCCTATTACTGTGATCTACTACTGTTGAATGGTCTCAGTTTCTCTTTTGTATTTTAACCTCTGATAAGTGCTTTTGATTATTACAAAAATAAAATTTCCAGATGTTTTCCAGTTCAATCCTTCCAATGATGTGTGGGTTTATTTATTTATTCATTTACAGTTGTTTTTTGTTTACATTTGGTTATGCATTTCTACATTTATTTACTGTATTGGTGGAATGCAGCAAAATATTCTGACAATATCAAAATTTTATTTTTTTGTAATTATCAAAAGCACTAATCAGTGGTTAAAATACAAAAGAGACCGAACCACCAGGCCACCAGCCTTATAACAGTAGGCTTAGTCTTTAACCCCGCACTCATCTTTTTTCAGTTTTGGATTGATTTAATTGTGGTGGGCCCTATGACTGTGATCTACTGCTGTTAAGTGGTCTCATTTTCTATTTTGCTTTTTTAACCTCATTAGTGCTTCTGATTATTACAAAAATACTGATGAGTGCTTCTGATTATTACAAAAACACTGATGAGTGCTTCTGATTATTACAAAAACGAAATATTGATCTTGTGAGAATATTTCTGCTGCATTCAGCGAATACAGTAAATAAATGTAT
This sequence comes from Brycinus macrolepidotus, assembly GCA_037974445.1. Lineage (NCBI taxonomy): Eukaryota > Metazoa > Chordata > Actinopteri > Characiformes > Alestidae > Brycinus > Brycinus macrolepidotus. Next base: position 11,269 of record JBBPCZ010000909.1, read on the forward strand.
AAATGTATAACCAAATGTAAACAAACAAACAATTGTAAGTGAATAAATAAATGAACCCACACATCCTTGGAAGGATCGAACTGGAAAAAGAACGGAAGTGCGCTGACGTCACATCCCCCACACGGTAATGTTGACAGCCGGTAAGGTGGTCGGTCGGTCCCACCTTTACACGGGGAAGACTTTAATTACAGCTACTCAGTGGACATGGACAGACATGGACTCCAGGTACACAGTTCGTTTGTGAAATGAGCAGTCGGGTGTAGTTAGGCTGGAGCTGTGGATGACCTGTGTTTACTGTGTTTATTGCTGGATGTTTAGGAGGAGGAGGAGGAGGACACTTTTCAACCACTTGAGCTAATATTAAGCATTTCTGTATTGTCCTGAGTAAATAATGAAGATGAAATGATCGATATGAGTGCCTCACCCTCAGTCTCCACAGCTGACACTCCATCCTGACCGTCCGAGGCTGCTAGCAGACTTGTGCTAACGAGCTAGCCAGCCTCAGGACCCCCGGCCTTATCTCCAGCACTAAATCAACCTGTCAGCTGTTTCCTGCTCTACAGAAACATCACTAGACCTTTAAATACCTCTCTTTAGCTCGGAAGACTTAATGCGTTCAGAGCAGGCGTCCCTCCCTCCGGACCAGTCCTTAATGTTTGTGTTTCTTCACTGGATGAAATCAGGGAGTGGTGATCTGCATGCTTTGCTTGGTCATGGGCAGTAGTGAGCCTCTGTCTCTGTTAAAATCATGATCAATCCAGAGCTGGTAGTGAAGGGCACTAGACGAGATCATATTTTCAACAGTGATTACAAAATGTCCTCAACTCATTATTTCCCTATTTCACTCACAGAAGGAACAGGAATCTACTATTTGTTTATTACAGGTGTTGTCAGCCTCAGTCTTTCTGGCTTGTGTGTTAATGTTGTGTGTCTGTGCAGCAGGCTCTGATCAGGGCTTAGTTTGGCTTAGTTATGAAGATTGGCATAGATTGGCTTAGTTATAAAGTGTTTAGAAATGTGCCTAAAGAGAGAAAATTAGACCTGCAGTAACTGGGCTTATAAAAGTGCTCATAAGTAGGGATGTAACAGTGCATCAAAACATGATATTGCTATGCAAAAATCTTTCAATATGCATTATGGACATGTGACAGCACATAATGGAGAATGAGTATTCTAAAAATCTATTGTCTTATTATCTTTTATTCTTCTTGTTGCACTGGGCAAAATAATTTCCCTCTGGATAAATAAATTTCTTATCTTATCTTATCTTATTTTTGGTGAATCTTCATTGTTAATAGTGTTAAACCAGGACCAGTGAACAACACAGTCTAGCACATGCCATACATGACCCCCCCAGATCTAGCTTCATTAGTGGACTGTGTCACCACTGAATAGTCAGCACTGTTCTTCTTTGAACGTTTATTAATATAGTGAGTATAATGTTTTCAGTCTTACTTTGCTGAATATATTGTGAGTGTATCGAACCGTGTGCCCTGAGCTATCTGTTGAACTGAATCGTGAGTTTAGTAAATCGTTACACCCCCCCCCCCCTACTTTAACATTTCACATTTATGCTCACTCAGATAACTCACTAGAGCTCCTTACGCTCCAGAGAGATATTATCAGGAAATGGAAGAACAGGTTTTGTACGTGGTTGACCAAGCTTTGGCGTGTTTGGTTTTGTTAAATTATAATTATTATTAAGAAACAGCTTATATACTACTATAAACTGTTAACTGTGTATTGAATTCACAGAATATTGTGTATCCATTTGTAATAATTTATGGTGTAAAGAGTTTTTAAAAAGGATTAAAGCTGATTTATAGTGCAGAACATTTTGTTTCTCTAAGAAAAGTGGTAGGGTTTGAAAGTGCTCAGTCTTATGAATCTTAGACTGAAAGACTGCATTTAATTTACATTTATGTGTGAAACATTGTCCTAGTTTTATGTGTAGACAGTTACGCTGTTGTGTTGTAAGATTGCTTGTGGAATACTGTAGATGCTTTAACTGTTGTTTATTGGTTAACTAATTTTATGTTTTTTTACACCTTTTCCTCTTACATATATTTTTGGTAGTTTAATTCCTGCTTAGATAGATGAAGTAATACAACCTCTGTTTGAACCTCTGTTTTGTTTCTGCCTATCCAAAAGGCAGCAAACATATTTAGTGTTTCAGTCGTTAGGAATTATGCTGATCTCAGTAATAGGAAGCTTTTACATTGTTGCCATAACAGCATTAGTGACATCAAGTACTAATGTTGGATGATTAGTTCTGGATCACAAATGTCCCAAAGGTGTTGGATTGGGCTCTACCACTCCAGAAAATGCAGTTACAGTGTTATATATACGGCCCAATGCTGGGGGGCTTTATACCCCTGTAGATGCTTGGCATTGAACATGATGACCTCCGGAGCTCCAGAGCGTCCCACTTTACTGGCAGTGCATTTCTATGGAGATTCCGCAAGCTGCGTCTGTGCAAATGAACACTCATCTCAGCAGCAAAAGCTGAGTGGCTGAATTCACTTAATATAAAGGGTGCCTGGAAACTTTTGGACATTTATGTCTTCTGTAATTTTTTTTTGGCACCACCTTAACCCCGCTCTCACTTCCCTTTTTTGTCTTTGTAGGTAGACGTTTAGACACAAGCACTTATGATGTCATCAGCCTGTGACGCAGCAGCCTCTGTGGGTGGAGGGGGGAGTTCCGTCATGGAGATGTCGAATTTTGCCCATGTGATCTTCCAGAATGTTGGGAAGAGCTTTCTGCCCCAGGCAGCACTGGAATGCCACTACACACTCACACCATTCATTACCCCCCACCCCAAAGACTGGGTCGGCATCTTCAAGGTTAGTGTACGAGGCACTCTCAAACACTCACACATTCACAGGCTTTTAAGTGAACTCCAGAGCTCAACCAGGCTCGTTCTGATGACTCATCGAAGGCAGACATGCATATACCTCACTTTGAATTTCCTCAGTTTAACCAGAGGAAGATATTCAAGTCGTGTGCAGTGGACACAAACCATTACTGTGTAATAATGGCTAAAGCCAAAGAATTTCAAAACTTTTTTTTATATTTGAGATCCCTCTATACAAGTGGTCCACAAGTATCATAAATTTGCTGTGACAAAGTGACATACTCCTTTACTTGCAGAGTGACCCTAAGAGCCTTATGGCTGAAGCTTTAGCCTTAGCTACACAACAGGTGCTAAATTAGCCTAACTAGTTAGAGTAGCCTTAACTGGTAGTTCATAGTGCCAAGTAAAAGCTGTTAAGCCAGATAAATTTTATTTTGCAGTTTTTTTGGTAATGTACATCGTTAATGATGCTTTTTAACATTATACTTATGTAAATGCTTAACAACTGTGTCTGAAAACACCTGGCAAAAACTTGTTGCGGACTTCAAGAAACATTCCAAATCAGATAATGATAGTTATCAGTTAATGATAAAAAGCTCTGCAGCTCATCCAAAAATATCTGCTGCTCTGGAATGTATGATGTACACCACCAAGTCACTTCATTAGATACTCCTACTTTGTATCTATGCTCAGTGTTCGTTTTATCAGCGAGACTTACCATACAGGTGAACTTTGTAGTTTACAGTTACAGACTGTAGTTACAGACTGTAGTCCTTTTGATACTCTGCATCATTTTTAATCCCCCTTAACCCACTTCATTTATGGTAAGAACCCCAGCAGGACTACCAGTGAGAAGGTGTTACTAGAGTGGTGGATTATTCTCAGCACAGCAGTGATACTGACATGGTGTCTAACCACCTTGTAGATGTAAAAATGTTAATGATAGTTCATCCGATGCTGCACAGGTTGTGTTAGTCATCTTATAGGTGATGATCACTTTCTGGACATAGGACACTGTTGTCTGGATATTTTTGGTTGGTGTACTATTCTCAGACCAGCAGTGACGCTGAGGTGTTTAAAACACCTGTCTGCTGTGTGTGATCCAGTCTGTGCAGCACACACACACACACACACACACACACACACACACACACACATACTCATGTCAGTGTCACTGCTGTGCTAGGAATCATCCATGACTTGCTCACTGGTGGTCCTGTGGGGATCCTGACTAGTGCTGAATGAGGTAACAAATGATGCAGAGAAACAGATGGGCTACAGTTTGTAATTGTAAACTACGAAGTATAGCTATGTGGTCAGTGGAGCTGATAAAATAGACAGTGAGTGTAGATACAAGGTGTCCCAACTGAAGTGACTCATTGGTGTGTGTGTACATACACACACACACACACATGTGCGCGCACACCCACCCACACACACAAACACACACACACATACACACACACACACATATATATATATATATCAGAATCAGAATCAGAAAACTGTTTAATCAGAAAAACTTTATTGATATTAATATTATATAAACTTTATTGACCTTGATGTTATATATACATACATATACGCTACCAGTCAAAAGTTTGGACACACTTTCTCATTCAATGTTTTTTCTTTGTTTTTGTTATTTTATACATTGTAGATTAATATTGAAAATAAACAAAATGATGAAGGAACACATGGAATTATGCAGTAAACAAA
>JBBPCZ010000943.1:0-15842 GCA_037974445.1 Brycinus macrolepidotus
TTTCACTCAATGACATGCAAATCAATTTATAACTTTTATGTAACATGTTTTTTCTTGATTTTTGGTTGATATTTTGTGTCTCTCCATAAAAATGAAACTACCTCAAAAATTAGAGACTGTTCATTTTTTTGTAAGTGAGCAGACTTATAAATTGAGCAGGGGATCAAATAATTATTTCCCCCACTGTAAGTAGAGAGGGAAGAAATGCAGAACAGGTATTACTGATCAAGTAAGTGGGAGAAACCTTTGTTCAAGTCTATGTGGTGGCCTATAAAAACAAAACCATTGGTAATTTAAGTATAACACAATTGCTAAAATTCAAACCTTGGTCGCTTCAGTAACACAGAAAAGTAATTAGCTTTTAGGGGTTAGTTTGGTTTTGTGCTGGGTAAATCAAGGTGTATTTCAACCTTATTATTTACAAACCTCAGAGGCATGAGTAGTACAAAACAAGAATGTGGTCTCTTCAGTCTGCTGCTCAGCCAACTTGCTTGTCACTCACAGTTAAAAAACTATTTAAATAGCCTAATTCACAAAACTATATGTTACCTCCAACATATCACATCAGGACCGCCAAAAATCACCTGATTTTTGCTCCACATTTGACAAAGAACACAGTCTGGTGTTACCACAGCTTTAGAGGGATAATACCCTCTGCATAGCCATTCTAAAGGATACTGTAGCACTGCTGGACAAGGAGAGGTAAAGTTGAGCACATTTTTCATTGGCCATAGTATCCCTTTAAACACTCACTTTGAGCTCAATTTGCTGAACTGTGAGTCTGTGTGTGTGCATGTGTGTGTGTGTAAAACATTTTTCTCTACTCAATATAAACTTTGCTGTGACAACATAAACTATGACATGATAGGAGCCTCTTCTTACAGACCAGGACTTTGGTGTTTGGCTATGTGTCTATATTGTAGCTACAGAATCTCTTTGCCTGTAACTGTATAAGATGGTGGATGGGCATGATGCCCCTGGCTGTATGTGCATGTGTGTGTGCGTGTGTTTTCAGATAGTGTTACAGTACAACTTCCTCTGGACACACCTAGAGACAGCAGCAGAAATGGAGCGGTGGTTTACTTTCACTGGAGCTACTGGATTAGCTCAGAGTTTAAAAATAAACAGTTATACAGAGACACTGTCAGACCATAAAACCTACAAATAGACAGAGAGTGAGTGAGGTCATTATGTGTTAATGTAAGCTTTAGCATTCGTTCAGCAAAAAAAAGGCCACGACACACAGCACTGTCTGATCATATTTCATAACCTTGGAACACTTCGTAATGCATAGCGGCCTCACTTGCCACATTATCGGAAACAACTCCATTGTGTACTGAAGAAATAGTACTTTGAAATTACCTGAAATTACAAAAATACAGTGTCTCAAAAACTCAAAGTGGTCTGGACTTCAGCACACAAACTAGGGACTGCAGCCCATGTGTTGATGGAGTTTGTGTCCGCCATCCTCTATGCTTCCTTCATCATTGGTCACAGTGACAGCAAAGAGCCCTATTGTAGCAGGGCTGTAGTGCATGAGCCCTCATTATGAACATGTGTTCATCTGAGAGGTCAGTGGTGTTAAAACCACAGGCACTGGTCTACAGATGTGGTAAACAGTCATATGTTCAGATAAGTCATCCCCCACTATTTGTGCCCTAAGAAGGAAGGTTCACTGGAGGAGTCTCTTCCAGAAAGACTATGCCCCCATCCACAGGCCTTGAAGGGTCACAGAATGGTTGATGAGTTTGAAAATGTAAATGTAAACCATATAATCATTTAAGTCAACAGATCTCAGCCCAATTGAACACCTATGGGAGATTTTAGAGTGAGGTGTTAGACAGCACTCTCCACCTCTATCTTTAAAATACCAGATACAAAATATATTTTCACTGTACATACCTGAAAACAAATATCACTCACTGAGTGAAAAACAAAACGTCATAACCAGTTAATAACATTATAATTTTGTTTGTGTTCATTTTCTGCAAATGCCAAATTAGCATTTCACACAGCTAAAAACTTTTTAAAATGTTGCCTTATGCTTTGCTGTCTGGCTAGCTCCCTTATTATTACACTGTGGACATGTGTCTAAAATATTCTACAACCTCTCAAGTATAACCAGCATCAACCACAGGTTAAATGAGTAACATCTATTGCATTTGTTTGCTTAAAGTTCTGTATTTTCTTTAACTGTAAAAAAAGGAAATAATTGCAGCTATGGTTTACCTGTGCTTGTTATTTTTATAGGCCTTATACACAGAATACACACAGTATGTTCACAACAGCGCAGCCTATGGAGGAGATCTCAGTGGTGTACATAATGAATCCAGTCAGCTTCTACCCCTGTGACAACTGTGCTTCCCCTATATTCACATCAATCACACTGTAGTTCTTATTCATACTGACTGTACTAGTGGCTGATGGACAGTAATGGAGGACACTCTGGGCATTTGTGTATGTGTGATGACTGAGGTAGAATGGAGTACAGTTTTAGTGCTGGATGCAGAATGGAAGCAAGCAGTGATTTTTTCAAAAATATACATCAAGCAGCCACAACATTAAAACCACTGATGGTTGAAGTGAATAATATTGAATATCTTGTTACAGTGGCACCTGTCAAAGGAATACACACATTAGGCAGTAAGTGCACAGTCAGTTCAGGAAAAAGGAGCAAGCGTAAGGACCTGAGGGATTTTGACAAGGGCCAGATTGTGATGGCTGGATGACTGCATGTCAGAGCATCTCCAAAACAGTAGGTCTTATGGGGTCTTTCTGGTATGCTGTGGTTCATAGCTACCAAAAGTGGTCCAAGGAAGGGCAACCGATGAACCAGGTCATGGGCATGGAAGGCTCATATGATATGTTTGGGGAGTGAAGACTAGCAAAAGTTAATGCTGCATATGATAGAAAGGTTTCAGAAAATGCAGTGCAATGCACCTTGCTCTGGATGGGTCAGTGTAGCCACAGACTGGTCAAAGTGCTCATGTCAACCCCTGTCCACCACCAAAAGGGCCCACAATGGGCACGTTATCATCAATGTTCTGGTTGGTACCACCTACCAAAACATTGTTTATGCCTTCCTATTAATTAAAGAAAATGGCACCCTGTCACACTGCAAAAATGTTTGGGAATAGTTTAAAACTTCCCTTTTGAATTTCACAGACTCCAATACGATCAAGCACCTGTGAGATGTGCTGGACAAACTAGTCTGATCCATGGAGGTCCCACCTCATAACTTAAAAGACTTGAAGGAGATGGAGCTAACTTCTTGGTGTCAGCTACCACAGCACACTTTCGGAGGTCTTGTGAACTCCATACCGTGACAAGTCAGAGCTGATTTGGTGGCATGAGGGGGACCTATACAAAATAAGCAGATGGTTTCAACATTATGGTTGATCAGTGTGGACTGAAGGCTTCACAAAAAATCTAGTGATTTTAAACAAAGATCTGGCTGCCTTAGTCATAAAGCTAAAAATGGACAGTGATCCAGAACATACGTTGAAATCCACACAAAAATGGTTAAATGAATCTGGGTTTTGATATGGTCATCACAACCTTGACCTAAGTGCCATTGAACAACCTGTGAGGTGAGTTGATCAAGCATTATTAGAGAAGATTAATGAAGACTTACTGTTGTGTTGTAAAGTTGCACAAAGCAATTATTGTAACATAAATTAAAAAGATGAGCTTCTGTTTGTTTAGGCTAAGTTTATATCAATCAATTTTTTCCCTATCTTTACCAAGTGTGCCAATATTTATGAAGCTCTACATCTCATACTAGCACTGTCCAGTGTAATCTCTTTAAGGTGTTGTAGGTATTGTGTTAAAAGATATTTAAAATCTGTAAAAGCATGTTCTCCTATATGGACGATTTGGAGGATAAAACTAGGAAAAAATGTTAATGGCCTTAATTCATTTAGAAAATGAGTGTTGTTAATGCCACATTAACATATTATCAATGCGTTAACTTTGACCGCCCTATTATTTTTACAATGGTAGTGTTTTATAACAAAAAATTGGTCAGTAGAGACTGTATCAGTCTGAGTCTACATTCAGAGTCTACTGACTGTACTACATATCCCCAATACCCCCACCCCCCAGCACTCCAGCTAAAACATGTTCACAAAGAGAATTTTGAATTAGCTACCACTGCGTATGAATATAATAAAGCTGTGTTCGTTATCACAGTCTGTCGTTTTTAATCGCAGGCTGACAGTGACGAGTCTCAGCCTTAATTGTGCCCCAGAGGTGTTTGGCTTCAGGCCGGCGGCTGATGAAAAGCGTTGAGCAAAAGAGCATTCTCTGTTTATTTATTCATGAGAGGGACGGATGTTTTATCTGACCCAAAAGAGAAAAGAAACTAGGGATGATAAAAGAGGAAAGTTGAAAATGTTTAGAGGAAATGCATGGAGAGAGCTTCTGGAGCGGAAGCTCTGAAGCTTTTCGCTGTCAGCTTTATGAATAATGAAATAAAGAGGCTTGATTAGCAGAGTTGGAGAAACTGGAGTGAATTTTAATGATTAATATACACATGCACATATCAGTTCACAGCCATGAGAAACCATTTCATCATGTCCTGTGAATTCAGATAATGTTGCTAGAATTGTTGCTTAAGTGAGGCAGGCAGCTAATCTATTCAGCTTCACAGATCTGCTGTAGCTGTCACATGGAGGCTTAAAGCGATCACAACTTTCCTATGGACTTATTGATCTAGGTGTTCTCTTTTATTTTATTTTTTTCTACTGAAAAATGTAATTTATCAGGCTCTTTATTGATTTCAGGCTCTAACTGATGGAACATGAGAAGGCTGAGTCTGAATGAAGAATGGCAGCAGTGAAAGAGCACACTGAATGATGAAGACTGGCTAAAGGCTGAGTGATATTTCAAATAATTAGAAGCATTGCACAGAGAATCAAGCTGCCTCCACTGACTTGGTTTGTTCCCATAGTGCATCCTAGTGCATCTCTTTCCCAAGTAAACAATGCACATGCCTCCCACCGTTCACATGATGTAAAAGAAACCATGATTCAGGTCACCTTCTTCCATTGTTCCATCGTCCAGTTCTGATGCTCATGTGCCCATTGTAGGTGTTTACAGTGGTAGATAGAGGTCAGCATGAGCTCTCTGACTGTTCTGCAACCACACAGCCCCAAGCACAGCAAATTGCAATGCACTGTGTGTTCTGACACTTTTCTGTCATAACCAACACTAACTTTTTTATTTGTTCTTCAGTTGCTCTTCTGTGGGATCGGACCAGATGGGCTAGCTTTTGCTTCCCATCTGCATCAGTGAGCCTTGTGTGCCTGTCACCACTTCACTGGTTGTCCTTCCTTGGATCACTTTTGCTAAGGACTAACACCTGCATACCGGGTACAATGTACCCCATAATACCTACCATTTTGGAGATGTTCTGACCCAGTCGTTTAGCCCTTGTCAAAGGATTGCTCACATCCTTATGCTTGCCATTTTTTCTGCTTCCAACATATCAACTTAAAGAACCGACTGTTGCTGTATCCTACTCAGTGACTCAGTGACAGGTGCCACTGTAACAAGATAATCTTATTCACTTCGCCTGACAGGTTTTAATGATGTGGCTGATTGGTGTAATTCACTGTCATTAGTAAATGTTAAGCAGTTAAAAACTATTCAGCTTCAGGTCCTGCTAACCCTTAGCTTGGATGCTGTTTCTCCTTACATACAAAAGCCCCCCTGGTGCTTACTAGTGCCATTTGGCTAGAGTACTGTCAATCTGAAAATGCCCAATACCATTGGATTAGGATGCTACCAGTCTCTGCCTATGAATTTGACAATGCTCAATGCCATTGGATCAAAACACTGTTGGTAGCTGCTAGATTTGCAATGTGGAATCATAGACTATGTTTTTCAAGGAGGAGAGACGCAACCACTGCAGTAATGAGCCCCTCTCTCAAACAAGCTTAGAATCAGTCTTGTGTGCAGCCTTAGGTATTTAGGTCCAGTGTAGAATTAATAAAGGATTCCTCCTTTAATGTGCACAAAAAGATTTCATAACTAGCAGTTTTGTTGCTGGGAAATTAATCTTTTAAAGCAAAGGATGATAAAGAGAATCAGTGTAACTCTTCTCTGACGGATATAAGTTTTTTGGGTGTGGTGTGTGTGGCGCCACCCTGCTGGCCATGCTGCCCTGCTTGGTGCCCTATGATCTCCTCATACTAAGACAGATTTATTACAGAAGAGCAGAATGAAAAGAAAAGCTGTGATTAGTATTCATCTCTCAGTCTGTCTCTCCTCCCTGCAGCCCTTTACACAAATACTCACACACTCTAGTGCTCCAAGGGAGAGACAGAATGAAGGAACTGCAACATTAAACCCCATGTTATGTTTGAAGTGAAAGCGGCTGCTGCGTTTTGCTGAGCTTTTTCAATTGACTTTAAAACCTCCAGAAAGTGATTGTTTTTCATTTTAATTAATGCTTTACTCCCTGGTTTACTCTTTGATTTTCATTAGAGGATTATTCCACTGTCTTCTGGCCTGGAAGAGAGAGATAAAGAGGAGTAGAGAGAGCAAGAGGCAGAGAAAAGGTGATTCAATTAGAAATATATTCTGTATTAAAATGTGTGGTGTCTCCCGTCTCCCTGAGTGTACAAAATAAATTAATACAGAAAAACCCTCTGTTTATTGTACCAAGGCATTGACAGCGTCTTCTTACAACCTGATGGATGACCAGAAGTGAAAAGAATAAAATATTTTCAATATTTACAAAAATCTATTGTTCTTTTTGATTTTTCTTTCTTTTATTGTGTTTATTGTTTATGCTTTAGCAACAATGTAAGAGAGAGAGAGAGAGAGAGAGAGAGAGCAAGAGAAAGTGATGGATGGAAGTCTCTCCAGGTTGGTACTGTTGGAGGTTTCTGCCGTGTTTTGCTCCTCTGCGCTTAGACACACACACACACACACACACACACACACGCTCACACACACACACATACACGCGCACACACACACACACACGCACACACATACACACTCACACACACATACACACACACAAACACACACACACACTGGCTGAAATCTGACATTCAGGAGCTCTGCCACCATCCATGCGGTTGCCATGGAAATGTGAGTGCTGTGGGGTTTAGAGTAAGCCTTTGTTTTATTAAATGGATCAAAAATAAAAAATAAATAAATAAAAACTGCTCTGCATTGGACACAGGGTGGTGAAGCCCACTTTAACATTAACCATGTACTGCATCAGTGTAAAGCTGAAGGATACACATACACACACACACACACACGCACACACCCACACCCCCACACACACTGTTTATTTCCATATGATCAGTGAACATCTCTATTAGTGTGTGTGTGAGTGAAGGTCAAAGTTCAGGGCTGCACTAGTTTTTACGTTCATGCATTTATAATTCCTTTACAGTATTCACTCTTTCTCCTATAATTCATATTACTTTTTTCTTACAAGCAAAAACTGCACGTAAGGGACCAGCCTGAGGCTGGGCTGGCCACAACTCCTGCTCCGACCAGCAGGGTGAGGCACAGGACTGCTAGTCTTGCTCTGGCCAGGGGGACGAAGCAGAGAGCTATTCTTCACCTTGATTAACTGACATAGGCAGCACTTGTGCACCACCCTACTTAAAGGAAATTCTCTCTGGCTTCTCTGGCAAGTCTGACAAATGCTGACACTGATGAAGCCAGTGTATATTTCTTGAATCTTCTCAAGTCTTTGGCGACGCCATTTCTCATCTCAGCGAGTATAAAAAAGAGGGAAAAAAATGCACACCCCAATTTGTCTCAAGTTCCTCCTAAGTACTGTCCTCTAACTCTCCAGTGGGGGCCAGTTTCTTCTTTGCAGGCAAGAAGGATGGGGACCTTCGACCCTGCATTGATTATTGGAGCCTGAATAAAATATTGGTAAAGAGTGTTACTTTCTTCCCCTTATGACTTCGGCACTGCAACAGGCATCCATATTCACCAAATTGGACCTGCACAGTTTCTACCATCTTATTCAGGTATGAGAAAGCCATGAAGGGAAGACAGTGTTCATCACCCTGTCTGGGCTCAATGAGTACCATGTGATGCTCTGCCATCTTCCAGTGCTTTCTTGATGAGGTCCTGAGGGAGATGTTGGATCAGTATGTGTTTATCACTTTGGATGATAATCTCATCTACAGCAAAACTGTAAATGAACATGTGGTCTATGTCAGGAGGGTTCTCCAACTACTTTCAGAAAATCACGTCTTTGATAAGCAGGAGAGGTTTCTGTTTCATGCACAGTCAGTGACCTTCCTGGGCGTTATAGCCTCCCAGGGTCAACTAAACATGGATACAGCCAAGGTTAGGCCAGGGTGGACTGGCCGTGTCGCTCCTGAGAAAGCCTTGTACAACGTTTTCATGACTTTGCCAAATTCTTACAACTTTTCATGTAGAACTTCAGTTCAGGGATGCATCCCTGACCCCGCTCACTTGAAAGGCTGCAGGGCTGTTCCAGTGGATGTTAGATGCCTAGGGGGGATTTAAGGAGCTAAAGCATTGCCTGGACCATAGGAACCTGGCATATTTAGAGCAGACCAAGCATCTAAATCACTGCAAGGCAAGGTGGGCACTCTTCTTCACCTAGTTTGACTTCATACTTTGGAACTGACTGAGGACCCCAGTTTTCCAGCCAGTTCTGGAAGACCTTTTGCCATCTTCTGGGGGCCTTAGCCAGCCCGTTGTCTGCACCCCAGTCCAGTGTACCAAACCCACAGGGCTGCTCCATCCCCTGCTTGTTCCTGTACGTCCCTGGTCTCACCTGGCCTTGGATTATATCATGGGCCTGCCCTCATCACATGGCAACACAACAATCCTGGCAGTTGTTGACTGCTTCTCCAAGGCTGTAGGGCTTGTTCCTAAGCTGCCCTCAGCCAAAGAGATGGCAGACTTGTTGCTCCACCACACTGTAGATGTTCTTGGCATCCCCACTTACCTGGTTTCGGACTGGGGACCCCAGTTTTCCAGTCAGTTTTGGAAGACCTTTTGCCATCTTTTGGGGGCCTTGGCCAGCCTGTTGTCCGGATTTCACCCCCAATCCAATGGCCAAACTGAATGGGTCAACTATAACGTGGTGAGGACCCTCCCGTGTCTGGCTTTATCTAACCCCTCCATCTGAGCTGACCACCTGCTGTGGACAGAGTACCCCAGAGCGCTCATGGGTCCCAGCCTGTCATACCTGGACCTTTGGGCCTTCAGATGGGACTGTGTCATGGGAAGAAGTTGCTCTCGGAGGATATTTTGGTACCATTCTTTATTCATGGCTGTGTTCTTAGGCAAAATTGTGAGTGAACCCACTCCCTTGGATGAGAAGCAACCCCACACATGAATGGTCTCAGGATGCTTTACTGTTGGCATGACACAGGTCTGATGGTAGCACTCACCTTTTCTTCTCCGGACAATCATTTTTCTGGATGCCCAATCAGAAAGGGGCTTAATGAGAGAAAATGACTTTACCCACAGTCCAATCCCTGTACTTTTTGCAGAATATCAGTCTGTCCTTGATGTTTTTTTTGGAGAGATGTGGCTTCTTTGCTGCCCTTCTTGACACCAGGCCATCCTCCAAAAGTCTTTGCCTCACTGTGCATGCAGATGCACTCACACCTGCCTGCTGCCATTCCTGAGCAAGCTCTGCACTTCTCTCCTTGAAGATCTCGATGATCCGATAAATGACTGATTTAGGTGCAATGTTACTACTGCCTGTGAACCCTTTTTATGCAAAGCAATGATGATTGCATGTGTTTCCTTGCAGGTAACCATGGTTAAAAGAAGAAGAACAATGATTTCAAGCACAACCTTCCTTTTAAACTCAATCAGAGTGACAGAGTGATCTCCAGCCTTGTCCTCGTCAACACTCTCACCTATGTTAACGCAAGAATCACTAAAATGATGTCAGCAGGTCCTTTTGTGGCAGGGCTGAAATCCAGCGCAAATGAGTTTTTTTGGGTTTACGTAAGTTCATTTTCATAGCAAAGACGGACTTTGCAATTAATTGCAATTCATCTGATCACTCTTCATAACATTCTGGAGTATGTACAAATTACCATCATAAAAACTGAAGCAGCAAACTTTGTGAAAATTAATATTTGTGTCATTCTCAAAACTTTTGGCCATGATTGTAGACACTTCTATAATTTATGAATTACCCAACAGGTTTTTGTCACTTGGAATAACAGAATAAAAGAAACATATGATGTAACAACGTAATGATATGGGGGTCAAGGACTTTAAACTACAAAAGTGTAGTAGATGAGTACAATGTTTTTATACAAACAAACACACGCGCACACACACACACACACACACACACACACACACACACACACGTACTATGTACATGCTGTTATATGGACTGTTATCTAAAGTTTGCTATATATACTGTTATGTACTGTTACATACACTATTTACACAGTGTTCTAAGCACTGTTATTTACACTGTGTTATATGTATTGTTATATACACTATTATTTGCTGTTTTAAATGCACATTGTTATATGCACAGTATATAAAAACTATTAATAATTGTTATTTGCACTGTTATAAGCAGATACAGAATTCACCTTGTGATTGGTTCATAATAAATTATATGCATTCAGTTTGTGAAGAGGGAGCTGCGAGCAGGTGATGGTGAAACAAAGTACAAAGAACCATCGTCAGTTGTTGGAAAATGCTCATTTAAAAGGCTTATTAGCGTAGAGTAAGAAAGCTAAACTTAAACACATTCTTACCTCAGCCTGCTGTCTGTATTCTAATGGGACTCAATATCTATTATTTAGAATCTTTGCAGTCCTCAGATATGCACACACTTCCTTAATTATTAATGCGACATCAGTTGCACCTTTTATATAAGCAAAAAGATGCAGGCGAAGATTACCCATGCAATATTCAAAATGTGTTTACAGTGTATTTTTCTCTTTCCAGGGGGAATATTTTGCTAGAATGAGTAAATACATCTATGACGGTGTGCCTGTCTGTGCATGTGTTTGTGTGCCCGGCACACAGCAGGCTTCACATGGTACCATCTAGGCCTTAAAGATCCAATTACAGATTTATTAAAACAAAAACAAAGCAATAGCACAGTTTAACAGTTCAAAGACAGAAATGAAGATTAAAGTTGCATTTGAGTAAGCCTGGCAATGGCCACCCACTCATCGTTATGCCCCACTAAACCTACGATTTATTGGCTGCATTTTTTGGGATGATGTGCTGTAAATCGTAGGAAGACTATTCAACAGAGAAACTTCCTGAATGGGTAGACCTTTTCAATAAATGTGGCTGTCTTGTTGATTGTCTCCTAATTGTGTGACTTTTTTGGCCAAATGGATCATAGATAGTTTATCCCATATTTTACTTACATTCTCACAAAACAAGGTATTAAACTGTACTTTTTTGGGTACAAAAACTGTCACTGAGGTGGTACCCTCAAAGGTACATCTTTAGTACCTTTAGTACCTTTAGTAATCATACCATATCCCATTACAATCTTTTTTTCCTGCTGTGTGAAGGCCTCTCTATCCAACTGCCCCTATATGGTTTTAGCATGCCCATAATTCAGTTCTGCAATATTTGTAACAATATCTGTAATTTATAACAAACTTAAAATTTATAGGATCCAACAACTTTGAAGGAAATATTTCTACACAGCAAAACATATAAGGTTTAAAACATCTTTGTTTTTCATAGGGGTGATAGCAGCCAACATGGCATTCTTTTTTCTCTAAGAGAAAATTTGGGCATAATAACAACTACAGAATGACAACATAACTTCAAACATCTATGTAACTCAGCATTGCTGACATTCAGTTGCAAAAACTGTTGAGGACTTGACTAATCGGCAAAATTTATGCCGACATAATTTTGCAGACACAGGCTATGACCAAAGTGGATACCTATTTGCATTTTAGCAGACTATTATGTATGCAAGAGGGATTTTAAGGGCGCTACATATTCCCACCACGCACCTGCAATTCCTACTGATCACAGTGGGCAGCTGCATTAGCTGAATGTGTACCCAAGTCCGTTGTGAGTCTCATGTTACTATGACTTTAACAGAGTTTGCCAAAATACTGTAAAAACAGTATCTCTGTGCAGTTAAAAACAGAAACTCTAATTAGCATACTGCCTGCTGCTAATCATATAGCAAAAACTCTTAATGGTAATCAGAGTTGTTCAGAATACTTTGAAGCAGGTGTTTATTGTCATTTCAACTATGTACTCAGTACACAGTGAAATTAAACAACACTCTGTCAGGACCATAGTGTAACGTAAAACAACACAAGACTACACAAGTGCAGACAGGACAGGACAACACAGAGTGCAAATAGAAAGAGTAAGAGCAAAACATTAGAACAAGCAATACAATGGTACAGGACAGGACAGCATACAGTGCAGCCAACAAAAGCAGTAACACTACTAGCGTGAATGAATCCAGTATTGTGTCAAAAACTGTATTCTAGCAACAGAGTTATTATAAGTGCAAATATGTAAAGATTTAAGAAATAATAAGAATAAATAGCATACTATATAAATAAATCGAATGGTAATGGTGTGATTTGTTTCCGTGGCATGGCAATTTGGGAGACAGTTTGTGTGTGTGTGTGTCCTGATGTAATTCTCATTCATGAGTCTGATGGCCAGGGGAAAGAGTGTGAGATGCTGGTGGCTTTGCAGATGCAGCGTGTGGTGTATATGTCTGTGAAAGACGGTGTCCTCACAACCCACTGTAGGGTCTAAGGCGGTGTAATTCCCAAAGTAGGACATGATGCAGCTACTCAGTATGCTCTCTATAGTTCCTTTGTAGAACAGGGTAAGGATGAGGGTGGAAATGTCCATTTAAAGAAGATCTTTTGCATTTGCCCCTCTCATTGCAAAGTCCACATACTGGTGGAATTTAGAGAGTACTGACTTGTGATTGCATGGCTGATTTCCAGTGAAAATCAACATTGCTTTTGTGTTTTGAAGTTCACTGGTTAATGTAAAGTTGTACATTGTGACTAAAAGCACTGTGGTGAATTCCCATAGTAAATAAAACAGTCTAAATCAAACAATCACAAATTCCATTAATGATGAGCGATAACTAACGCTCATATACCATTCAGTGGCCCCTTCCTTGAGTCTTACCGGCCAGAGCTACATTTTTGTTGGCACAAAACACTGAGAGTCCATGCAGCTGAATGGGGGTGTCCTGAACTTTGTTGCTGAGCCCATTTCCCTTAAAAACAAAAACACAGCAGTCTCTAAACTCATGCTGGGCATTTCACTGGAATCAGATGTAGCCCAGTTTATTGTCCAGGGTGCAGACATTGCCATGGTCTGGTAGCCTTGTCCCCATAGCAGTCTGAGATTGCACAGCTTCTCCAGCAGTCTGTGAGCATCTGTGAGGTTAGTTACTGGTTGATTCCTGAATTGTTGCTCTGACAGTAATGGACATGAGAAACTGTTGTTTTGATTCTCATGAAAATTTGGTATGGAGGTCAGGCTATGACAAACAGTTTGCACCACAAGGTCAGACCAGGAGCAGCCACAGTGTCTTAATGCGCTCTCATCTTTCCAAGACAGATATCAATTGAAATAAAAAAAGTCTTAAATGTAATGTTCAGAAAACTTTTCCATTACAACACGTGTTGGGGCAAGCTGTTGGCCTGGTGGTTAGGGAGTTGCCCCTGTGATTGGAAGGTGGTGGGTTCGAATCCCAGGACTGCCAGTGGCACCACTGAGGTACCCTTGAGCAAGGTAGCGTCCCCACACACTGCTCCCCGGGTGCTGCATCACTGGCTGCCACTACTTTGGGTGAATGGGTTAAATGCAGAGAACAATTTCACACTGTTCACACTGTGTGCTGTGGTGTGTTCACGTGTGACAAAAATGGCCACTTTGCACATAAAAACACATGTAATTAGAATACATTTACAGTACATTTATAACATATACCTGCCTGCACTTATGTAGTCTTGTGGTGTTTTGTTTTTGTTCTTGTGTTGCACCATGGTCTTGGAGGAACATTTATTCATTTTACTGTGTACTGTGTATATGGCTGAAATGACCACAATATATCTTGGTAAGGTTAAAGGGGAAAAGTCTTTTTGTTTATTACTAAATGAACATCGAAAAGCTCAACATATTTTGAAACATATTTTTCAAATATATATTGTACTATTTGTCTTAAGCTCATCATAAAAAAGGAATAATATTTAATATATATTTTCTATACACAAGTTGTCCCATCTTAACAAGCAAATCTTGCAAATTTGACTGTGAAGTGAGTGGCTATGCAACTTAATGACGAGTAACATAATGCAATAAAATGCAAGTAGCAGTACACCAAACAGTCGTGAACATGTTCGCTACAGAGGATACTGGGTTCAGTCATCCATCAGAAGAGTTTAGCAAACTGAGAACTGACTCCTCACAGTCTACTCAGGCTTTAGCAGGAAGCTCGCTGTTTGTAACAAACAAATTCAACAAATTCAGCAAATTCTTACACATTGTACATACTGACAAGAATTGAATGCATCAAAGTGACAGACTCACACAGTGTTGTTGACATCCTCATCTCTGTGAATTTAAGCACCAACGTCTTCATGCTTGTGATGTTCATATACTACTTGCTATCAAGCCACTAAATGCTCAGAGGTGGTTTGCTATGTTTATATACCATGCAGGGAGAATGTAATTGTGCAGTTAGCATTCCATGTAGCATTACTTTTACCACTGCTGCTAGTAGGTACACATCTGCTTTAGTTAGGAATGCTCATCCTCCAGACTGGACTGTAGATTTTCACAGATGATCTATGCTGTTTTAGCAGGTTTAACTTCTAGCTTTTCTTAAAGCCATACCCAGGGATCCATTTCCAGCTGATTCATGCATTAAACATTTAAGTTGTTTTGTGGGTTATGCCCATGTGGTTAGCTGAAATATTTGTTGGTAAGTGTGACTTATTCTACTTGTGCTCACACTTAAAATCCAGACTTCTGCTGTCAAGAAACACCTACTTTGACAGACATGCAATATACCTGCAATACATGCAATATACCTGCACATTCTGTGTGTGTGTGTGTGTGTGTGTGTGTGTGTGCATGTTTTTTTTATTATTATTATCAAAGCTAATGTGAAAATGCTTAGTTGGACTGAAATCTCTTTGATTCATAACAAATCAAACCAAAGGATGCAGAAGCAAGAGGAATATGCACGCGCATGCACACACACACACACACACACACACACACACACACACACTCCTGCCTGGGCTCTGTCTGATTTAGTGCTTTAATATACTAAAGTCTGACTCACCAGCAGCTGGAGCAGTGGCTGACCTGATGGACCTGCTGGGTTTATTATATGACACACTGTTATTTACAAAAATGGACAAAAGAACAGACAAAATTCAGGTTCTAAGACTGATGTGACTGTTGTTAGTTATGCAATGTTTATACATGTTTTTAGATAACAGCATGTAATACAGCTTTAGAAGTCTTGAAATCTTAAGAAAAAAAATTCAAACACCAAAACTGTCTCAGACTATCAACTACAGGGGGAAAACCCTGTATATTTGATTTTTCACCCATTTAATTTGTCTGTTTGTTTGTTACACTTATATATAGCTCACATACACAAAAACAGAACTGTAATAAAAACATTATACACACCCTGTCTATTGGACAATGTCTATACAAACAAAACATAGTCTTACTTACTATAGTCTGTGTGTGTGTGTGTGTGTGTGTGTGTGTGTGTGTGTGTGTGTGTGTTTGTGTGTGTACCACTGCCTCTGTCTAACGTTCCCCCTCCTTAACAGCCTTCCTGATAACACAGA
>JBBPCZ010000951.1:0-15841 GCA_037974445.1 Brycinus macrolepidotus
CCTCTTGTTGCACTGAGCATGTTTATGACAAAAGAATTTCCCTCGGGATAAATAAAGTTCTTTCTTATCTTATCTTACCTTATCTTTCCCTCTTTATTTCCAAACAAGATAATCTCTGTTTTCTATTCATTTATTTGGAGAAAGTCACTTGGTGAGAGAGCTGATAGATCTGTGTCATCTGCATAGTTATGATAGGACACATCATTCTCTTTAAGAATTTGACCCAGAGAAAGCATGTACAGGTTGAACAGCATAGGCCCAAGAATGGACACTTGAGGGACTCCATATGGCATGGCAGTTTTCTCCGATTCACATTAGCCGATCGAGACAGAATAACCCCTGCCTTCCAAGTACGACCTGAACCGACTAAGGTTGACTAACAAAATTAGCCCAGCCCAGTTTTCAAGTCTGTCTAGCGGAATGTTCTAGTCAACAGTGTCAAAGGCTGCACTCAGATTGAACAGCACCAGTACAGTTATTTTACCTGCATCTGTATTCAGGTGAAAATCAGTACGAGGGGGCTTATGTGGGAACAGAATCCGATACATTCAATATTATAGCCGGCAAAACTGGGAGGGTATTTTGTACATGAGGGACATTATTTTGTACACGGACACTTCTGTGCAGAAGTGACGCCACAAAATAAGGACATTTGTTTTTTTAACGGTCAAGTTTTTATATAAGTTATCAGAGTTCATTTTTGTACCTGACTGAAAAAATGATGGAATGATTGGCTGTGCATGCTGAGGATGTTTCCTCTTGATTGTACTTTGACACTTTTAGGGTTTTTGTAGGAAAACAGTGAAACTTCTAAAGGGTATAACACCTTTAGAGGGCAGCACTAAGCAATATTGATTTATTTTAGCTTGTTTCTGTTGCGGTTGGAAGTTGTCTTTGCTTACACTTGCAGCTGAAGATGCAAGTGTAATATTCTATTAAATGGTGCACCAGAATTTAAACTGTAATTTGGTAGTACATACTACTAGCATGTGTCCTAGCAACATCCCAGTTTGATCCCCAATAATAATAAGTCATGCCCTTTTGTGTGAGTCTGTGAGTGTCATTACCTGTGAGTGTGTATCTGGCTGGGGTTATCTACTGCAGACCTGAGGTCAGCGTGTTGTGTGTCCTCACACACCGCAAAGGGCAATAAAAGTCAGCACCTCAAGACGACTTCTTATCCCTTTGGGCATTAAGCTACCGCTCCACTCCAGCTATATTAAGGCCAGAGCTCCCAGTCATGGGAATGACAAGACAGTGGGCCATGCAAATAAATGGCTTTTTAATATCCCTCACCGCAAGAGGGAATAAATCCAGCCACAAATCCCATCTTGTTCAAGTGCCGTACCTGTGGGAATCTGTCTTTTCCCCGCAGATGAAATGTGCTCCTAATGTGTCTTTTCTTTCTTCGCAAACTAACAGCTATTGTCAGCTTAATCGGCTCTTTTATTGAGCATTATTTAACACACACAAATAAAGGGCAGTATCAGTGGACACGAGAGGGGGCTTGAGGGTTCTCATTTCCATTTCAAAGCCCCTCTCCAAACAATGACAGAGGCGTACAGCATGAAAGGGAGGGAGAGAGAGAAAGAAAGAGAGGTGTTTGCTGAAACGATGTGCAACGGTAAGTTTCATCTAAATAAATGAAGAGGCGGTGTTCCAACTGATTTTTTTCAGCTGGATTCATTTTTTTTCAGGGGCATTAGTGTAGTTATGTGTAGGATCTGACTGGTGAATTTACGCCATATACTGAACGGACGTAATGCAACTGGTGCAATGATAAGAGCAAAGCGATGCATAGCTGTGTCTGTTAACAGGTTTTGTTTAAACAATAAAACACTAGAAGGAATCTGTTATCACTAATAACATTACTGCTGTGATTTGGTCCCGGGCACAGTCTAAAGGTGAGCAGAATTTATGTTAACCCTGACAGTATATGAGTGTTGTATTGCTTTTATACAAGATGTCTGCAAAGAAAAAAACTGAACCAATAAGTAGTTTCAAATACGTGCTTCCAATATAGGAAATTTCTTCCACCAAATCAAGTCATTCCAGTACCATTCGCATGGAGTGGATGGAACAGGACTGCTTTTACTGAGGGAATTCCAGGTTCAGACTCATCAAACTGTTTAATTATTGTCAGGCAGTATTAACTACCAACACCGTATATTCATACTGAATTCAAATCAGTCTACAACTACTGCTATCAGACTGAAAAAATACAGATTCACACTGGAGAAAAAAAATGCTCCATACCTACTACTGTTATACTGTAAAAACATTTCTTTCCAGGAATACAATTACTCTAAAATAATTACCGCCAGACAACCAACACTCAACAGATTCGTACCGGATTACAATCTTTCAGTGTGTTTAGAATGTGTCTGAATCTGCAGTAATAGTTGCCCCACAGTTGCCTTCCTCCTGATGTGTGCTTGTGTGTGTTAGCATGTGTGAGAAAGAGTGTGAGACAGAGTGATGTGGTTTGGTAACGTTGTGCTTCAATCATGTTCCTGTCCCGGCATCCGTGGCTCGACCATCTGTGCGGCCCACGGCCCCGCGGCATCACACCAACACGACAGATGCACCAGTAAATAAACACAATATTTCTCCCCTGCTCTCATCGCACTCTCTCTCTCTCCCTCTCTCTCACTCTCTCTCTCTCACACACACACACACACACACACATACACGCACACGCACACGCACACGCACACGCACGCACACAGCAGAGCGAAACCAGACTGAGCAGAGTGTGTGAGGGTTATGTACATTAGTCTTGTGCAGGGTAAATTCTGGGGAGCTGGTAGAATCTGGAGAGAACCACAGTCAGGCAGGAGCTAAACCCACTCTCCTCAGGGATCTAAACATGGTCAACTGCAACTCTCTCACTTTCTCTCTCTCTTACTTTTTTCTCCTCTCTTTCTCTCTCTGTATTCAAGGTTCTTTATTTCTATCTCCCTCTCTTCAATCTTTCTTCCTCTCGCTGTCTTTCAGTGTCTCTCACTTTCCCCCCTTTTCCTTTTTATCTTCTTTCTCCAGTCCTCTCTCTCCCTGTCTCTCTTTCTCATTTTAAAAAAATCTAAAAAAAAAAATATGATGGTTAATTCAGCCAGTCAGCTGAAAAAAGACAGAAAGAGAATGAGAGAAAAGAGAACAAGAGAATGAGAGATGGGGGATACACAGAGAGACAAAGATGAAAAAAAAACAGTAAGACTGGCTTCAAATTACAAATTTAAAGACATCTTAAAATCCCACCGTTTTTGTTGTAGTATATATAGTCATGCCAACAAAGGTGAAAGGAAGTGAACTGAGAAAGAGACATTAGGAGAGAGGAGAGGAGAGGGAGAGAGAAGAGAGAGAGAGAGAGAGAAAGAGAGAGAGAGAAGAGAGAAAGGAGAGAGAGAGAAAAGAGAAAGGAAGAGAAGAGCGAGAGAGAGGAGAGAGCGAGAGGAGAGAGAAAGAGAGAGAGAAGAGAGAAGAGAGAAAGGAGAGAGAGAAGAGAGAGAGGAAAAAGAAAGAGAGAGAGAGAGAAGAAAGAGAGAGCGAGAGAGAGAGAGAGAGAGAGAGAGAGAGAGATAGAGAGAGAGAGAGAGAGAGAGAGATGCAGCTGCCTTTGTTTACTAATGATTCTCCCCAGCAGTGCCTGGGGGAGGAGAAGCTCAGCGGGTAACAGACAGACGCTGACATCTTCCTTAAGGCTGCTTAGCCTAATAACATTACCAACTTTAGCTTTCTATTCCTCAGAGTGGAGCTGAATGGTGCTGCAGACACCCGTGACTACCCTGTCAGTCATAGTGGGGTGAAATTCAGGTTTTGGGGTGTGCCTTGCTGCCATATGCTATGTTTCCAAGACGTAACTGTCACACTAGCAATGAAGAGCCATACAGAAACAGTACAAAACCGTGAGCATTTCTGTGTGTGAATCGCAACCAGCCACATTTATTCAGTTAAATCTACTTGACAAATTACTTTCCTGGGTATTTCCAAATAACACTTTTACTTCCAAACAAGTGTGTTACTGAGGAAAGCAGTCTACTTTCTCCTCTCTTACATTTGAGCCAGAAACTAGACACTAATTCGCTTTTTTGCATTGGTGACACCATCTGTACTGCTTGGGGCTGGTCACGTCTCTGACTTCAGATGTTTAGCAACAGTGCATCAAAAAGAGCACCTAGCTCCAATGCTGACACTGCACTGCAGTTCTTTTAGCAACTCAGTGATAATGGTTGTTTTTCTACTTCTATGCAATTGAGTTTTTTTTCTAAAAAATAATTCTGCCACTCTTTGAACTTTGAACAGCTTCTGCTTCTGTACATCAGGCAGTAATGTGTACTTTTGGGTCACGCGACTAGAAGGTGAAGAATTTTAACCATTCACTCAAAACAGCACCAACCAACAGGTAGTGGAGTAAGCTATTCTGAGTGTTTAAATTATAAAGAGCACAAACAGGTCAACATCCTCTGCAATGTGGGAATGGGCTTTTGTTTTCTTCAGTGTGTGAAGAACTATTCAGACCGAAAAATACATGGTGATAAGATTTTTTGGCCATATCGTCCTGCATTACTCTGCCAGAACTGTCCACAGTTGCCAGAATGCCTACCACTACCATCACACTTAGCACTGATGAGCTCTATTTCTCTGCTCTCTGCTCCACTAGCTTGGTTTTCTCTGACAGAACCAACCCACTATGCCATTTCTAACAGAGCCATCCATGTCATATGAACAGGTGCAACACATTTCGTAAACCCACAGTGTTCTCCAAGCGCATGGCAGCTCAAAGTCATTGGCAAATCTATGAACAGAGGAGAGAGAAGAGAGGGATGAACATTAAGAAATCACCGCCTGGATTGCTCTTTTGTCCTAAAAAAGGGAGCGGCTGTTCTGTCCCGTGCAGCAAATGGAGCGTGAAGTGGACCAGGGCAATAACTGCTGATGCAATCAAAAGGCTTCAATAATGTGTGAAATGTGAACCGCTCGGACCCGTAGGAACAGGGACAACAAAAATGTTGCGACACATTCAGTGCAATGATGCATTCAACAGCTAAAGTCCCTTATTTCAAGGGCAACTCCAGGTACGACAGGAGCAAGACGCAAATCACTTGTGTCCTGATGTGCTACAATGATGGCAATCTTGTTTTTTCCAATTTTGCTCAAACCGACTTAGGAAACACATTTATTAAATTAAGGAGAGCAAGCTGTGAAGAAGCCTTCTAGTGTACCTTGGAGAAACCATTAAGACATAAAGGGATAGTAAGTCAGTTGTCAGCGGCCCATGAAAAGGCTATGAATGACACCTCACATCTTAAAGGTATCTACTTAACTTCACATTCCCAGGCCGTACCCCCACAATAACAAAGCTTTCAGAGATGATTCTGTTGAAGGCAGCCAGCAATGACAATGCAAGTTGTGGGACAGAGGAAGTACAACAGCACCACTTAAAAGAAAAAGGCCACCAGGCTGTCTGGCATTTTCCCCAACATCTTCCTGAGAGAGGATTCTCTACACCCTTAAGTGAGAGCTTTTATGACAGAACAAACTGGCATTATAAACTGCGTATTCAAGGCTGCATGGCAGCCAACGCAACACTCACATTTGACCTTTAGTCTTATTTCTTAGCTTTACCATGAAGGTATTTGAACCTATGACCTTGCACTTGTGGATATGAGCCAATACATCACACTGTCACTACCAGAACTGCATCTGTAATTTTATGCAAATATTTGAACAACTCTGGTCAAATGACCATGAACACACTTAAATATGGCACTTTTCTGCAAATTTTAGAGAACAATTTATATATATTTATGAGTTAACATACTGGACTAAATATAATATGATGTTATATAATATAATATAATATAAAATAAAACTGCAAGAGAGCTAAGATAGATTTAACCCACCCCCTATGTGTATGTGTGTGTCTCAGGATTAGTAAGCTAGCACTCACACTCTTTGGACATTCCGACGGTGAAGCACTTCTGTAGCCGACAGTATTGACAGCGGTTCCTTGTCACCTTGTTGATGATGCAGTTCTTGTCCCTGTGACATGTGTACACCATGTTCTTCTGGATGCTTCTACGGAAAAAACCCTGTGAAAGTGACAGGCAGTGAGAGAGAGAGAGAGGGCCGGGGAATAGAAAATGTTACCATTTGAGATGAGCTTTCACATACATTTAGACATTAAAGGTAAATATATATTTAAAAATCCAAATGTTACCCTATAAGTGATGGATGTGATGGTCTCATTGGTCACACACCTCAGTAACACTTTTTGTCTTTTAAATGTGTCAAGGATATCCAAGTAATTAGGCGGCCAGCTGAAACCAACCTCCCCCTTTTATGGGAATTTCTACTACCAGACAAACGGCCCCTTTGCTGATGGAGCTAATGGAGAGTTGTTCTCTAGGGAAGGCTCCAAATTTACCTTGGCCATCTGTGTCCATGATTTTATTTACTGTGTCTTTCAGATATTTGGTGAGCACAAGCGATCCAACCCCGAGCTTCAAAATGAAACCATATTTCTAAGCAAGCTTTTAAGAAGGACTCATTCTAAATATAAACTCATTATGAAAGCATAATGAATGCCATATTTGCATTATAAATAAAGAAAGAAACGAAATAAAAAAGGTTCAGCTATTTCCTCAGAGGAATGTTGCATTTCGCCGGTCTGTGGGTTCGATCTGTCTTGCTGGTGCGAACGTGGCACAAAAAAAGAACGTTAAAAAAATCCTTAAAGGTTTTTTAGTGAATATTAATATGTTGTTGCTCTACGGTCGGCAGCACCGATGATCAGTCATGTATGGGTGTGCGCACATGCTCGTGCACGTCTCTCCTGAGGACTGCCGAATTTCCATTTGCCTTGCGCTCTGTGACTGATGGGGCCTTGTGCTTTCATTAGAGGCCGAGAGGAATG
Organism: Brycinus macrolepidotus; assembly: GCA_037974445.1. Lineage (NCBI taxonomy): Eukaryota > Metazoa > Chordata > Actinopteri > Characiformes > Alestidae > Brycinus > Brycinus macrolepidotus. Next base: position 6,917 of record JBBPCZ010000951.1, read on the forward strand.
CATGATGGGTAACGTATTAGAGTGGAGGGCAGAAACGGCCGGCCCCGGAGCCCATCTCCTCCTGCCTCTCGCATCGCTCACTCTTAGCGCCGCCAGCCAATGGCCTTCCTTGATGGACGCCACGTGACCGCGCTGAGGTCACCTCGCTCGGTGCAAGATTCTTCATTCTGCTAATAGACGTCTTTATTCACGGTGATCTCAGCTCCTGTGCGTCACTCTCTCGCTCCTTGACGGATGGAGATGGGACATAGTTTGGTACAGCACTTGCTTTCAGGTGTTCAGCTCTTTGCTGGTCCCAAGGCTGGAGTGCCCATAAGCCTGTACATCCCAGTGACCGCAAAGGTCAAGCAGACCAGGGGCTGGCTAACCACCTCGTTGAGGCGGCCTTGAAACCAAGCACAGGTGCATTTATGTGTGGTTGTGGACGAGAGCTAATAAGGGCACCCGCTGGGCATGCATACACACAATGTGGACAGAAATATATGAGCGGAGTGGAGTGGCAGCAATTTCGGCTCCTTGTTCAAACTGCTCCCTATTTTTTATTTTCCATTCACCGCTTGCTCACTCCTCACTCCCCACTCACGCAGGAGAGAAAGCCCGCTCCATCCTATTTATTTGCAAAGATTCATTTGCTGTACACACCCATCAGCCATAACTGTAAAACCCCCTGCCTAATATTGTGCAGGTCGCCTTAGCAGCTCATCTGCCCCTTAACAATTCTCACCCATCAAGGCATGGACTCTACAAGGCCTCTAAAGGTATGCTGTAGTATCTGGCCTCAAGACATTAGAAGCAGATCCTTTAATTCCTGTGGAGTCTCCAATGATAGGACTAGTTTATCCAGCACAGCCCACAGATGCTTAATCAAACTGAGGTCTGGGGAACTGAAAGGCCAGGTTCTTTGTTATGTGGCACTATCCTGCTGAAAGAGGTCACTGTCATTAGGGCATTACTATTGCCATGAAGAGAGGTGCTAGATCTGCAGCAATGTTTAGGTAGGTGATACGTGTCAAAGTTTCATATGAAAGCCAGGACCCAAGGTTTCCCAGCCAAACATTGCCCAGAGCATCACACTGCCTCCGCTGGCTTGTCCTCTTCCCATAGTGCATCCTGGTGCCATTATTTCCGCAGGTAAGCGACACACGTGTATCTGGCCATCCACATTATGCAAAACAAAATCAGACTCATCAGACCAGGTCTCCTGCTTCCACTCCACCATGTTCCAGTTCTGATCCTCAAGTGCCCATTGTAGATGCTTATGGCAGTAACAGGGGTCGGCATGGGCACTCTGACTGGTATGCGACTACATAGGTCTATACTCAGCAAGTTGTGATGAACTGTGTGTTCTGACACCTTTCTATCATAGCCAGTATTAACTTTATGGAATGCAATTATGGACCGGCTCTTTTAAATGAATTGGCCAAACCAATTCAAAACTCTTGTTGAATCAAACTTTTGTCAGTTTGATTCCCACCAATGCCACAGCCAACTGTGCCTTGGAATTCAAGACACCACAACTGGCCTTACTCTCTCTAAATATACAGGATGGCATTCACACCCACATTTAACCCAAAACTGCTCATAGTTGTCCCTAACCGTTTTTGTTTAGTTCAGGAAGAGAAACTTAAAAATCTAATGAAAACAATCTAATGAAGCAAAAATCTGGTCAGCCAGTCTTCTGCTTATCTGAACATTAACTTTCAGTGCAATATTTTCCTCAACCAGCCCTAGAAACTGGGGTTTTTGCAACTTCAGCGTGTAAGATTGTGATGTTTATTGTAATTGTAATGTTCTGTTTTCCTTTGAGTTCTTGAAAAGGTTCAAAAGAATGACATTTTCTGTTGTAGGACTGCACATTTGCAGTAATGTAATGTTATTTAGTGTGTAATGTTAGAGTGCTGCAGTTTCATGTCAGACAGTAAAACTACGTTTAGCTCTGACTGCTTGCGCAATGCATCGAAGCCAGGCATGCCCAGCGGGTGCATTTGGCATCACCCATTTTACGTGGGGCTGTTTAGAACCTTAGAACCTTTGTGGCCTTTAAGAGAATCACTAGCACTCACCATTTCTTGTCATCTTTATTCCACTTTTTTCTCTTTTCTTCTTTTTGCTTCCTTTCTGTTTCGCTCTCGCTTTATTTCCCTCTCCGATCGAGAGGTTACCTGTGATTAAACTGACCCATAGGTGCTGATGCTTTGATAATACTCAGCGCACTCGGCCATGGCCAATTTTGTTCCCGGACGACTTACACCAGGTGGCATGTAAACGGAGCAGATTAATGGACAAGATAACGTGTGTGTGTGTGTGTGTGTGTGTGTGTGTGTGTGTGTGTGTGTGTGTGTTGTCTTTGATGAGAGTCCAGATCACTGTAGTTATATGGACATAAGCACAGATGCACCTCATCAAGTTCCTCTTGGCTTAGCAAAGGGTTTTCTTTCAAGGTTCTAGCCAAGACCAATCACCCTCCCTCTCTCTCTCTTTCTCTCTCCTTTTCTCTCTCTCCCTCCACTCCCATGTAAACTGCATCTTAACTAGGATCATTATCTTCCATCTTGTTATCTTAATGGTGGTGGGATAGGGTGACACAGCAGGCTAAAGCATTGCTGGGCTTCTCATTTACAGATTAAAAAAAAAAAAAATGAAAGTGCTGCCCATCAATTATTTACCCCTCGTTCCCCCACCCCACCTCCCTTACTCACCTCCCCGCCCTCAGCCCGCCTGCACCGGTGCTGCTTTTGTGTTGCCTGAGCATTCAGTATTGGCCCGGGGCAGGATTACTTTTCGCTCTTAATCGTGCAGACATCTTATCGCTGCCACTGAAAGTGGAGAGGACACCGGAGACTCAGGAGAGAGAGAAAGCAAGAGAGAGAGTAAGAGAGAGGGAGATATACAGCCCTGATATTACTTACATCTTTCGTTCTGAAAGGAAGGTGCGGGGACATTCAGCAGGGGGGTGGGGTGGGGTGGGGTGGGGTGGGGGTCGGGTTTGGGGGGTGGCGATGGGTTCATCAGGTTACAGCTAACTGAGCAGAATGGATCAGGGGAAGAACGCTGCGGTCCGCCTTTGTGTGTTTCTCTGTCGAACATGGCTGAGGTGAGCGCCGGGGCTGGGTGCCGCTGAAAAGCCGGGGTAAATAACGGCCCAAGGTAAGATAGTCCCGGACACACAAAGCCACCCTTTGTCCCTCTCTACAAGAGTGAAACCCCAGAAGATAACAGCAATACAAGGAGAAAGACCCGGACGGCCATGGCCGAACAGACCTCTTTTCAATACCCGACAAGACGGTCATGAGACTCTCGATTACCCTCTTCTTCTGCTCTATCTCTCTTCCTTTACCTGTCACTTTCTTTCTCTCCCACTCTGTCTGCTTTCTGAACGGTGCTTATCTTTCCACGCAGTTTAGAGTGGAGCACAGATGGCCCAGCTAAATGAAGGACCGAACGTCCAGACTAAAAGAGATGAGAGGCGCAAACAGAAAAGAGTGTATGATTAAGGAAACTTTGTGAACACATGATGTTTTATTGGATGTTTGTCTGGCAGACAGAGGCCTTTTGATCCCTCACTGATACCACCTCTGCAGAAGTGTAGTTTTATAATTTAATGTGATCTAACACTAAAACTGTGTAGTGTTTCATCGGGCATGAAATTGTGGTCTGGACCTGAATATAGCCGGAGAACTTTATGTCCGAGTCTGACCCACCCCAGCACAGAGCACAGAGCACAGAGCACAGAGCAGCCCAATGCTTCACTTGGTGAATGGGTTAAATGGGTTAAATGCAGAGAAAGAATTTCACACTGTTCACACTGTGTGCTGTGGTGTGTTGTGTTCATGCATGACTATAAGGGGCCACTTTACTTTACTTTACTTTAAAAAATACAACAAACAAACAATGCAGATCCACAAAAGATGTACAGACACCAATTTGAAAAAAAAAATGATTTGCATGGTTGCGAAAACACAATTAAGCGCCATAATTTCCACCACTTTTTAGAATTATTCACATAACAACCTCATTTTTCCATAATGATCACAGGCCCAGCTCCAACATGCAGACTCCCAGCCATTCAGATGTTCAACTATTTTCACCCAAAACACTGATTCAGCTCAACAGGTGACTGTCAAACCCTTAATTAGCTGGACTGAGTATTCTGAGGCAGGGAATTCAGGAAACAGACAGATTTGGGGATTTTATATTATACTGACTTATGTAAGGGTCATATTATATTAACAGCATACAGCGCTACAGTTTAAAATGAAATGATGTTTTTATACAGTTTACATTTGTGTTATACAGACTGGCTAATACCGAATAAAATTAAACTTGGTTAAAGTCACAAGAATGTTTTGTAAACTTCGAAGTTTATGCCTGTAATTTTGCAATATTTTCCCAAACCCTACCATTAAAGAAAAAATTATATTTATGAATATAAATTTACTATGAACATCATATATTATGAACATCAATAAATCTTTGTTTTGATTACTGCTCTAGAAGTTTGATGCGCAATTACCATCTTCAGTTAATCCTTAACTACAACTTCCGCCTGACCAGAAACATAAGTTATTAAATGGGAATTTTCAAAATTTCTGTATAATCTAGCTGTTAGCTGCTAAACTGTCTTTCAGATTGTTTTGTTGAGCAGTAGTAATTTTTTTTTTATTTGTCTAACCAGGAGTTACAACACAATTGTTACAAATGGTCATTTTGGGTCTTCTGAGTTTTTATATCCACTGTTGAAGGTAAAATAAGAAAAAATAAGAAAACATAAGAAAAAATAATACTTTCACATTTTTGTATTATTTTGCTGTATAATGCACTGTGTGTTACTCTTCACCAATTAACGTCTGCTAACATTTAGGGCCAAAATCTTCAAAAACTATCAGAAAACAATGTCTCAGGCAAAGACCATGTAATACCTTTCTGTGAGGGCACTTTTACAGGCGTGACACACTTCAGACGTCTGGCTCCTCTCACCACCACTGACAATTCTGACATGGACTGTCACTCTAGCATGAATAACTTTCTTTCTCAAACGTTTAATTACAGAGAAACTTTGAAATACCAGAGAAATTCCTCTTTAAAGTTTACCATCTGTTAAATGGATTGTGTCCAAATACTTTTATCTGGCAGCTGTAAATTAAATCTAAGTGTAATTCATCATGTAACTATGTAATTACTGTTATCCTGTACTTAAGTGTACTGTACATCAAATATATAATGCAAAATGTAAATTATGAACACTCTATACAGTACTTTCAAGTTCTAAAAGCCCAGCCAGGAGATCAGTGACAGACCCGAAGCCTTCGGCTGTCACTCACTGTAACGAAAGTCCGAAGCACTTCAGCCCCACTTACGACAGCAGCCGGGGCAAAAAGGCTTTGGTGTTTCGCAGGGAACCAGCCGGGTCTATTGTGCAGGAAACAACAGCGAAACCCAACACTGCTGCCCACCACCGCCCTGTGGGTGTCTGACACCGCCTTTAAAACTTTGATGCAATTAAAAGAGGCCTGTTGGGAAAAGCCTCCAGGATAAGGGGGGGCAGCTCTGGCATTCAGCACCAGAAGCAAGGTCTGTTGTAACTTACACACACACACACACACACACACACACACACACACACACACACACACACACACACACACACACACACACACACGCATTGCCTCTAAGATGTAACTGATCCCCTGAAGTTTGTGAACCGTGTCATCATCATTAACTTCTAATCAGAGCAGTATCATTACAGTTAAAGCACGTGACCCAAACGAACAAAAATCGACAGCAATCCCCCGCGACAGACAGAAGACGCATCTGATCTTCTTTTCTGTTAGAGCTTGACACTCCTTGACACTGATTTGACACCATTCATCTGCTCCACTCTGCCCTTGGCAGTTTTCGGTGGCGTGTTCTAAATATAATAATTACATAACCCTGGCTGATAACATCTCTGTCCTCACGAATGGCTTGCTTTAAAGTCTGAAAATGCATAATGGCTAGCAGCAGCAACGTTCCGAGCGAGGAAACATTTCAAAGGAATGGTGAGGTGGCACTTAAGAGAGGAAAAGAGAGAGAGAGAACGAGAGCGAGAGAGAGAGAGAGAGAGAGAGAGAAAAAGAGAGAGAAAGAGAAGACTATAGGCAGCGGTTATACAATCAAATCCATTTTCTCGTCCCACACGTTGGATCTTTTCAAGAGCGGAGTGGAGATGACCCGCTCCATTTGGCTTCTCCCGCGCGAAAGCCGCGTCGCTTTCATGTTGTCAAGCATTGACAAATCACATTAGCGGGCTGTGCGTTAGCGGGCCCTGTGTCCTGCTCTCACAGCTCCCAGAGATTATTATGACAGGCAGAACACAGGCAGCAAGGCTCACGCCACAGTGTCCTTTCTCCTCCTTCACTCTTTTTGGACCTTCTCCGCCTGCCCTATCTTTTCATCAGCAGCAGAGGCTGAAAATGTTCTCCAGTGGGGTCAACCCGGTTCATGTGATGTCATTACAGCATTATAAATTACACAGACCACGGAACATAAGACACTGTGTGATGACGCCTCTTTAAATGATAAAGCAAATCACGCATACATACATTAAAAGTCTTTAGAAGTGTAAGTGACAATTTTGTCATACGTGAACACACCACAGTACACAGTGTGAACAGCACGAAATTCTTACTCTGTATTTAACCCATTTAACCCATTCACCAAGTGAAGCAGCAGGCAGCCAGGAACACAGCGCCCGGGGAGCAGTGTGTGGGGACGGTACCTTGCTCAAGTGTACCTCAGAGGTGCCACTAGCAGTCTTTGGATTCAAGTCCACAACCTTCTGATCACAGGACCAACACCCTAACCACTAAACCACCAGCTGCCCCTGAAGAAAAGCAGCTGGTAATGTTTTCTTCATTTTCAAACTGAAAATAAGTACTCATATTTAGAGAACACGACTTCTGCAGATTATGCTCACTAGTTACAGCACTAATTAACTTCATATTGATAATAACTCTGATGTGCTTGCATCAACATCACCGAACAGACACACAGGGGAGATAATTTAACACTTCATTTGAGATTCTGCCATCAGTTTACACCTTGGCTGCCCCACTAGGAACACTGCTCGATTTTTGTTAATAAAATCAGTTTTGATTAAAATCTGATTTTTTTTTTCTTCAAGATTTTAAGATTATTTTCAAGACATTAAATCTCGGTTATATTTTTTGGGCACATTTTCTGATTGTCCAAGCATTTGTATGGGAGAATAATGATGTCTTTTTTCACATAAACCAGCCAGTGGTGAGCTATGACCATACACAACCAAACATGTCTTCAGCCACTCAGTGAATGGTTAAGTGAATGACATTGATTATTTGTTAAACATTTCACCTGTCAGGGGGTGGTATATATTAGGCCGCAACTGAACAGCCAGCGGAAAAGTGGAAAACAGCAGGAACCAGAAAAAGATGGTGGAAAGTGACTTAAGATAAGATAAGATAAGATAAAGGACCAGACTGTGACAAGGACCAGACTGTTGTTGCTATAGGACTGGATCAGAATCACCAGAATGTCAGGTCTTGTGGAGTGTGCCCGGTTTGCAGGGATTAGTACCAAAATTGGTCCAAGGAAGAACAACCGGTGAACTGGCAGCATGGGCACCTAAGGCTCAGTGATGCGTGTGAGGAACGAAAGCTAACCCATCTGGTGTTATCTCAAAGACTTACAGTAGCATAAACTGCTGAAAAAGTCCATGCTGGCTTTGACAGAAAGGTGTCTGAACACACAGAGAATTGGATTTTGCTGCGCTCTGCGCTTCGTAACCGCAGAACGGTCAGAATACTCATGCTGACCTCTGTCCACAGGTTGACTTGGCCTCCAAATTCCTAAAATCTCAATCTGATCTAGCATCTATTGACTGTGTGGGACAAACTATTCTGATCCATGCAGGCCCCACCTCATAACTTACATGACTTAAAAGATCTGCTACTAACACCTTGGTGCCAGAGTCCTTGAGGAGTCCATTAAGGTTAGATCTGTTGGCTTGAGTGTCAATTTTAATACTTAGTTTTCATCTATAAACTAGAGAGAGAAGGGTACATTTTCGTAACCTTAACAGTGTTTAGGTATTACATTAAATTCTTTCATTTCAAAAAAGAGAGAAAACGGGTTTTCCATAATATGGGCCCTTTAAGTGCACTTGTTCTGACATTCTCCAAATATTATTTTGCAAGTTGATGTTACTTATGCATTCATCAGAACCTCTGGGTATGCTCTCTCTGAGTTTCAAGCACAATGTCAAATCCTACAAACCACACTCCATCATAAACAGAATTTCAAAGCCAGAATTTCAATGCCATCTACAGCAACTTATGACTGTGTTGCACCATGGTCCTGGAGGCACGTTATCTCATTTCACTGTATACTGTGTGTATGGTTGAAATGACAATAAAACCTACTTGACTTGACTTGACTATGAGTATGTTTCTTAAGAAAGATGGCTTAATGCAGTAGGGACAACACTTTGATATTTTTCTTCTTCTCCTAAGAGGGAACAGAAGAACACAAAACTGAATCTGAAGATGGAGCGCACATGCCAGGGAGATTCCAATGTCAAAAAGGATTTTGGAGTCGCAAAGCTAGTAGACCACATCGTCTTCAGTGCCAGGCTCAGGCTTAGCTGGAGACGGAGTGCCCTTTCCGCGCCGTCTCAGATGCATATGCATGTGCTTATGCTAGCCCATATGTTTCTGTGCCACTTTACCAATTCAAATCAGGCTTCCAGTCTTAAATCAAACAAAGAGATGTCATGTCAAACCATGCAAATGAAGAGCATTCGTTCAACGAATAGAGAGAGAAAGCAGGAAAAACACACAGACACACACACACACAGACACACACACACACACACACACACACACACACACACACACACACACACACACA
>JBBPCZ010000979.1:0-15840 GCA_037974445.1 Brycinus macrolepidotus
TATCAGCTGGCAGCCAAATCAGGAGTTCATGAAAGGTGCAATGGCGGCCTCTAGTGGCCGCGGGCCAGACGTGACAGTCTGGTTCCATTCACCACCACTGTGGTGACTCTCTAGAAGTTTCTCTAGAATGTGTTTCACGCCACACCCACTCCGAATGACTGTGTATGTACCAGCTATTCATGCAGGAATTTATGAAAATCTGGTGGAATTCCCCCTTTACCTGCACTCCCCTGCACTCTAACATGAGGCCTGTCTTCAAAGAAATGTCGTTTCTGGCACCGTGTGAGACATTGTTATCTATAAGAGAGAGATTTTACTGCACTAGCACTTTAACTATCGCTTCAGCTGACTCTGCCCGCTGGGTACCAGCACTCTGCTGCTGAAAATGACTGCCTTTTAAGCACAGTTTTTATTATTTTGTAGAAAATAATTACACATTTAAATGGTTAGAGCCCTCCGGTGAATTTATTTTGGGCCCGAATGTCGTTTTCTATTTTCGTCTCCGTTTGGGTAATGAGGCTTTGTTAATAGTAAACACGATTATCATTTGTTTTGTCATTTATTTGTTGTTCAGGGGCTCTGTGTGTGTGTGTGTGTGTGTGTGTGTGTGTGTGTGGTGTGTGTTTTATTTTTTATTTTTTGAAGAGAAGCAGAAGCAGAATGGGTAAAAGTTTGGGCAGATTTTTTTTTTTTCCCTCTCAGAGAAGTGAAGTAAAAAAGCCGAAATGAAGGAGGAATCGTGTCAAGGTAAGGTCGATATGACTGGTGATTTTACAGAAGGCGGGTGGCCGTATGGGCTTAAATGTGGAACATGAGGTTGGACGCCGTACCTAATTATCTCGCCTCCATTCAGCAACACGCCGAGCCAAAGTGACCTTGGGTCTGGCTAAACTTATGAATAATTGCGTAGAAAAAGAAGTCGGCACCACCTGAGTTCTAATGCAGGATTAACGCTTTAAATGTGACTTCAGAGTCGCTTGCGTGACTTTGAAGCTGTGACTTCTACAGTAATGATGCTAACAGCCCCCTATTCACTGGTCCTTCATCTGTAATTGCATTTGCAAAGAAAATGACCCACGTCACCTGTTCTCCATCTAATGTCTTAAGCATAGAATTAGAAAAAAATCTATAAATCTGCCATCCTGACTCCTTTCTGAATTAAATACGCTTGGTATTAAAACCATTACCCCATAAAAATCCAACTCTAATGGACTAATATCCATTCCAAACAGCACTATGCCCATTCACATACTGCTTCAATACAAAAACTATGGAGGAACCACATAATGTCAAATTGTTTTAAATCTAAAAATCCAAATGTAACAAAAAAAATCTCTAGCTTTTATGTAAAGGTTCACTTATGACATTTAGGCAGCAAAAACAGTCATAATTCATTTCTGCATTACCATTTTCAACCTCTCTGTATCTGTTACTGAGTAGTTACAGCATATACATGCAAATGAGCTTTGTTCTGACTGGCAGCTCTGTACGGCTAATATGCGTAGCAAAACTGCTGCAGGCTGAATAGGGAGCCATATGATATATGTGACTTTTTTTTTTGACATCACAAAAGCAGTGAATTCAAAACTTTAATATTAGTCTATGACATCATAACTGTAACATTAGTCTACATCATAACTGTAACATTAGACTATAACATCATAACTGTAACTTTAGTCTATAACATCATAACTGTAACAGTCTATAACATCATAACTGTAACACTATCCTATAACATCATAACTGCAACATTATCCTATAACATCATAACTGCAACATTAGACTATAACATCATACCTGTAACATTAGACTATAAGATCATAACTGCAACATTAGACTATAACATCATAACTGTAACATTAGACTAAAAGATCATAACTGTAACATTAGACTACAACATTATAACTGTAACATTAGACTATAACATTATAACTGTAACATTAATCTATAACATAATAATTAACATTAGTCCATAACATCATAACTGTAATATTAGACTATAACATCATAACTGTAATATTAGACTATAACATCATAACTGTAACATTAGTCTATAAGATCATAACTGTAACATTAGACTACAACATCATAACTGTAACATTACACTATAACATTATAACTGTAACATTAATCTATAACATAATAATTAACATGAGTCCATAACATCATAACTGCAACATTAGACTATGACATCATAACTGTAACATTAGACTATAAGATCATAACTGTAACATTAGTCTATAACATCATAACTGTAACATTAGTCTATAACATCATAACTGTAACATTATCCTATAACATCATAACTGTAACATTATCCTATAACATAATAACTGCAACATTAGACTATAACATCATAACTGTAACATTAGACTATAAGATCATAACTGCAACATTAGACTATAACATCATAACTGTAACATTAGACTATAAGATCATAACTGTAAAATTAGACTACAACATCATAACTGTAACATTAGACTATAACATTATAACTGTAACATTAATCTATAACATAATAATTAACATTAGTCCATAACATCATAACTGTAACATTAGACTATAAGATCATAACTGCAACATTAGACTATAACATCATAACTGTAACATTAGACTATAAGATCATAACTGCAACATTAGACTATAACATCATAACTGTAAGATTAAATGCTCTAAAGTTGCTTTTGTTTATCTAGACCACATCAGTGTTCCTTCGTCAGGAGATATTATGATTGGAATTTGATACAAGTTTATTGCTTTGTAAATACTTCTGTTTTTGCCTTATGTGTCATTTTTGACATCAAAACAAACAGAAAAGTCTGTCAATACAGAATGTACCAATGTGAAGGCAGTTCATTTATTGCCGTTTAGTTACATTTAAATAGTAACATAACTGCAGATCTCAAATTAAACACAACATGAGTGAAACCAACATATAACAAATAAACAACAAATCAGTCAGCCAGATCACACTCAGGTGTGTTTTTGTTTGAGAGTGTGTGTATACAGTATAGTCCAGTGGTGTGTGTGTGTGTGTGTGTGTGTGTGTGTGTGTGTGTGTGTGTGTGTGCATGTGCTGAGACAGTCTTTTCTCTACTGTTGCTTCCTGCCACACATGAATTTTTCATCGCTGCCACATACTCATTTATGAGAAAATATTGTTGCCATGGGGAGAGATACAGTGTGGGCACACACAGTAATCGATCAGAGAGAGAGAGAGAGAGAGAGAGAAAGAAAGAGAAAAAGAGAGAGAGGGAGGGAGAGAGAGAAAGTGACTGTGAGAGAGAGAAAGGAATGAGAGAGACAGAGATGGAGGAAGAAGAAAGAGGCAGAGTGGGAAGAGAGGGAAAGAAAGAAAGAAAGAAAGAAAGAAAGAACGAGGAAGAGGAGAAAGAGGAAGAGATAGAGGAAAGATAATAAAAAAGCAATAGGGGAGAAAGAAAGAGAAGAAAGATGGAGAGAAGGATGGAGGGAAAGAATGGAGGGATAGAAGATAAGGAGAAAGAGGAGAAGGAGAGAAAACAGAAAATGAGAGGAGAGAGAAAGGCGGAGAGACAAAAGACAAATGAGAGAAAGGAATGAGAGAGAGAGAGAGAGAGAAAGAAGAAAGAGATAGAGAGGCAGAGTGGAAAGAGATAGACAGAGAGGGAAAGAAAGAAAGAGAGGGGGAAGGAAAGAGAGAGACAGAGATAGAAAAAGAAGAAAGATAAAGAAGCAGAGAGGAAAGCGGTAGACATAGAAAGAAAGAAAGAAAGAAAGACAGAAAGAAAGAGGAAGAGGAGAAAGAGATGGGGAGAGGAGAGATAAAGAAAGCAACAGGGGAGAGAAAGAGAAAGACAAAAAGAAAGAGAAGAGAAGAAAGCGAAGAAAGATGGAGAGAAAGAAGGAGGGAGGGATAGAAGAAAAGAGATGGAGAGAAAACAGAGAAAGTGAGAAGAGCGAGAGGCAGAGAGACAAAAGAGAGAGAAACATCAAGAGAGAGAGGAAAGGGGGAGAAGGAGACAGAGAGAGAAAGAAAGAAAGAAAGAAAGAAAGAAAGAAAAAACAGAGGGAAAGATGGGGGGATAGAGGACAGATAAAGAAAGCAATAGGGAAGAGAGAAAGAGAAAGATAGAAAGAAACAGAAGAGAAGAAATAGAAGAAAGATGGAGAGAAAGAAGGAGGGACAGATAGAAGATAAGGAGAAAGAGGAGAAGGAGAGAAAACAGAGAAAATGAGAGGACAGAGAAAGGCAGAGAGACAAAAGACAGAGAATGCGAGAGAGAGAGGGGGGGGGAGAGAGAGAGAGAGAGAGAGAGAGAGAATGAGTGTCTGTTGCTATGGTGTTGCTGGAAGATTTGTACTTTATTCTGGGTGGGCTGTATTATGATCAGGATTTTGGACCGGACGGAACACAAAGGACGCTCCTTCTGAAACCGAGAGCACCAGTTAGAGGAATTTGCCCCCTCTTTGCTGCAGCCACGGCCTCTAGTCTTCTGGGAAAGCTAGATGTTGGAACATTGCTCTAAGGATTTGACTGCATTCAGCCACATGAGTATTAGTGAGGTCAGGTACTGATGCTGGACCATTAGTTCTGGATCAAGGACTCCAACTCAGTCCAAAGGTAACTGGTGGTACGCCCTCACTCCAACTCATCCTAAAGAAGTTTGATGGAGCTCCATCATTCCAACTCATCCCAAAAAAGCGTCATCACACTGGAAAATGTTTCCTCTACTAAACTAAAAGTGCCCTGGCTCAATCTTGGCGCTGCGTATTTTCCCAATCTACTATGGAACATTACACAGCAGTGTACGACAGGGGCTGGATTCGCTAATTAGAAGAGTTGCCTGCATCCATTTATACATTCTGCAAAGTGTACTTGGGTAAACTGCAGTAACTGTATAAGTGCCCTAATAAGATAAACACAGTCAGTAGCAATCAGTAGCCAGAAGCTCTGGAGGTGGGATCCTAAACTTGGTCCTCACTGATGAGGCGCACTTTGGATAAGAAAGCTTTGTGGAAAAAAAAAAAAAACAGATGATACAACGCCTTTTGCTTTGTTGCAACTGCGGAGTCATTTAGAGGGTCTTTCATCACCACAACTGATGATGAAACAAGAAACAAACAGATCTATGCAATATTGCAGACCATGTTTTAAAGTGTTTATTTTCCATGGGATCATTAGAGAATTTGTAATAGAGAAGAATACACACACACACACACACACATATATACATACATACATACGTACAGCCATGGAAAAAAATAAGAGACCGCATCATTTTTTTTTTCTGTATATTCCTTTTGTAATTTGTGGGAGTGTGTCTGTGTAAAATGTGCAGGTCTCTATTGTTTTATACACTATTGACCACTCTGGATTCAAAATTCCAAAGAAAAAAATGTTGGGAGAAAATTTAAAGATAATACATATAAATTATTTATTATACCTTGGAAATATTAGACTACACAACACTCTTACATTATTTTACAATTGCAGCAATTAAAATAGTGATGTTAAGAGCAGAGTGTGTGTATGTGTGAGCTCTGTTTCATCCCATCAGAAACTGAATCAGGAGTGAAGCTGCTGGAATACAGCACATAGAACAGCTGCTATACAAACACTACTGCACTTATAGCACATATGGAGGCGTTTCTTATTTTTTACACAACTCACACTGCAATAGTTTATAAAAGAATAGCAACGTGTGCGTTTTACACACACACACTGCCGCAAATTGTTCAAACAGTGAACAGGAAAAAAAGGGGAAAGTGGTCTCTTATTTTTTTCCATGGCTGTATATAAAAAAAAGTACAACATGTTGAATTACTGGTTCTTAAATTTGTAATTTTTTTTTGCTCTTGCTCATTTTGGCCATAAGAGCCAAAGTCTTCAGGCATTTCGTCAAATGCAGAGATTTCGACTTGTAACCTGAAGTATTTTCTGAGATGCGTTTATATCTTTGATAGTGAAGTAGAAAGTGCTCTTTTCTTGTCTAAGTGAGCACAGCTTCGATCAGACAGGTTTTTCCCTCTTTTTCTCATGCTGTCCCTCTCTGTTCCTAAAGTTCTGAGAAATTTTTGTGCCCCAAGCCTAAATATTTGAGAAAGCTCCATGCAGTGAAATAAAACAATATTATTGCACAGGCTTTTAAGTTACAGCCCTGTGGGTGCAGTAATATAAGATGCTCCTGAATTTTGATGACAGGAACATATGGAATTTATTAGAACATGTTTTGTTCTGAGGTTACTAAAAACATTTGAACTGTTTTTCTTCACTGACATTGATTCTGTACCTTTTCTTACTCTCTCTCTCTCTTTCTCTCTCTCTCTCTCTTTCTCACCCATCTGTCTTATTGTGTTTTATATTCCACTGTCTCTGTATCTGTCTTTCATTCTTTTCCATTATTTCTCTCTTTCTTTTTTTCTCTCTCTCTCTATCTGTCTCTGTCTCTGTCTCTCTCTCTCTCTCACTCTCTCTCTCTCTCTCTCTCTCTCTCTCTCTCTCTCTCTCACACACACATACACACATACACACAAAGGCGTGAGGACTGGTGTGTTCTAAGTAACTGTCGTGTGCTGATGTGAATGAGCTTAATCACATAGTTGCATTGAATGAGAGTGTAAACACATTGCTCGGGGACCCACAGAATTCTGTCATGCAAATTATAAGGTCACCCAACACAGACAGAGTTAACACGGTATCAGCCCCTATTCATTTACTGTGGAGGAGAACAAAACAACATTCCACACAGTGACCAGAAACTGCTTAGTAAAACCAAATCTCTCTCTGTATTATCTAAACAAACGAGAAAGAGACATGACAATTGCGTTACAGAGAGATAGCTCCTACACATTCACTATAGGCCTGCTTCATATTCTTTACATGGACAGTAATACGAAATGTATGTCTTATTGCTGTAACATCACAACCATGATGAGTTTGAACAATAGGCTGTTTTTTGAAGCTGAGTTTCCATGTGTGAACTGTATGGATCCCTAGCAAACATTGAAAATTAAAATTTGTTAACATTTAATACAACAGAAAGAAACTGAAAACTGTTTTTCTGTGATATTTAAAAGTCTACTAGAGCCAGACACATTCCATGTATTGAATGTGTGTATATTTTCAGAGACTCCTTTGCAAAGAACGTTTAAGACTATTTAAAAGAGATAAAGGGAAACAATGTTTTCCACATAAATCTGTTTGATCCTCATGCTTACTAGCAGTTATCGCCTGAAAGAGGCTGGGCCTGCACCCACCTCCACCTTGTTCGGTGCGCAGCTGCTGATCATGTGACCATCTGGATTTGATTTGAGGGTCCAAAGAGGGGGAGGAATAGGAAAAGGGTGGGATCAGGACTGTGGATGGTTGTTACTGAACCGGGTAAAGAAAATCCACAAGCTTCATGTGACCTTCATAACATGTGTGTGTGTTTGTTGTTATTCTGATGCTGCTAGTTTCCATTCATTGCCACATTAACATGCCTGATCAAGCCTGTACTCTTATGCAACCCTGTAATACTGTGTTGTAATTGATCAGGTCTTAAACTCTGTCAGTCCAATTCATTGAATAAAACTTCCTTTCCTTTCCACTTTCCCTAATTTTGACTAATCTGGTAGTCAAGTGGATCCACATGCTGGTCAGCTCTACCACTATTTAGCCATGTGCTGCAGATCAGGCCAGATCACAGCAGGTCACAGATCAGTACATCAGGTTAAGACGGAGATCTTTTGACCAGCGATCAGTCACAGTATACACTTCAAAAAATGAAATATATATTAAAAAAAAAAAAAAAAAGTTACATCACACTACAGAAGATATGTTGCGAACGAGATATAAATACTTATGCTGGGCAATTTATGGGATGGGAATTTTAGTTTTTATTAAATTAGCAAAATTAGGAAAAATAGGAAAAACTATCCAGCTCTGAGAGAGAGAGAGAGAGAGAGAGAGAGAGAGAGAGAGAGAGAGAGAGAGAGAGCGACTTCCTTCCTCGGAATACCAATTACATGTTTCCGTCCGCCTGCAACATACAGGGAAATAAAGGTGGCAAGACCTAAAAAGTGTGTTTGCTTTGTATTTTGTTCTTGTATCTGTAATTATCTCAAGTGGTTCTTACTTCAGAAGCTGGCCAGGCCAAAACATATTTTCAATATATTTTCTCTGGTTTTTGAAAGTTGATTTTGTTTTGTGAAGCGTATGCATGTGCATGTGTGTCTCATTCATTTTCAGAACAAATGTCCTGACTTTGGAGGAAAACCAAAGGAAAACAGGGCTGTCCTACAGTAACAGGGTAACAAGGTAAAATGCTTTGTAAAGTAACAGAAGCACAAAGATCTCTCACACCCACTAGCTAGAACTCCCTCTATCATACAGTATCCCTAACGCTGGGAGAACGAAGGCTAGCAAGTGCTTCCACCAAGCTGTGTGAGGAACCACCACATCTTTTCAAACGGCATTGGGCAGCTTACTGTATCTGGGGAAACCTTTTTTACCTTTATTTTTTAGGAGTTCCTGTGGGTTCTGGTGTGGGTTTCAGTGGGTGCATGCATGTGCGCATGTATGTTCTACCCTCAGCATTAACACTGGCTAATTATAGCATAACACCCTTACAGGACATGTTTTTCATGACAGCACTGCTTTGCATACAAACACGTGTAGGTGTTTGTATAGCATTAAATGCTATTCCTTCCAGATGAAATGATTTGCTATGTTTTTATGAACTTAGACCATACTTCAGCTTCTTTAGAAGCAATTTATTTATACCTCTATCATCTAGAAGCCTCATGATGATTCCTGAAAAAAGTCTAAATGTTTAATTTGCTTGGTGAAAAATGAGGTCTGGAATGTCTGTTTCACTTGGGCCATAGCGTCCCGTCTCTGGTCCTGGGGCCCTTCTGTCTTGCACATTTTAGTGTTCTCCTGCTCTAACACACCCACTTAAACCAAAGGCAATTATTATTTATTAGCTTATGAGTTGGATCAGGTATGTTGAGAGAAGGTAAACACTAAAAGCACAGAACAGGAGGCCTCAGGACTAGCTTTGGGAAACCACGGACCAAACCAACTGAGAAAAGTGGAAGTGAGATCAACAAGCACTCATTTTGCTGTTTGTTGGCTCCATCTGGTGTTACTGAGAGGGTAGTACACTATTTATTTCTCAATTGAACTGAATGAAGGAAATAGATTTAAAGGCCACATATTACTTGTTTTTTTACTTTCTTTTCTCTGAAATTTACTTATGACACCTGCCATGTAGATTAATATCCATATGACAATTTACCTACCTCTTTTTCATAACCTAGAAAACAACAGCCTGTTTCACTACTTTTCCTTTAGGCTAAACCCAAGTTCAATTTTAACTGATATTTCTACTGATATTTTTTGTTTTGGTGTGGTGACTCTAAACAAACACTGTATCTTTCTAATATAAACAATTTTTCAGATAAAACTGACTGTATTACATTTTCTCAGTGGGTTAAATATGATTTCGGCCAATGATCTGTGAAGCTTCTCCACAGTACTGCACAATTAATTACAATAATACAATTACAATAATTACTGACAAATCAGTGTATAATGTCTGAAATCCATTTAAAAAAATCAGCGTGTAGTGTTTGGAATCCATTCATTATGGGAAAATGCCCACATGCACAAAAATTTCAGATATTTTTAATGTTCATTATATTGCGTGGTTATCCAGTCAGGCCAAATTCAGTAGGCTGTTTTGATTACTGTGATATTTTAATTTGCATTTTGAATGATCGGGTTGGGGAAACCTTGTGGGCGACAAAACCACCATGATAAAATTCATGCCACCCTATGGATGTCTGATGAGTTTGGGTCGAGGTACACGGGATGTAATTGCAAGATCCAAAAACATTTAGTACAAAACAAGAAGCAAAACACAAACGAGGTTTCCAGGGTTATACAAAAACACAAGAAAATATTAACAGGGATAACAAAGACCAGCGCACAGTAGATACTAAAGGAATACAAACAAAGTTAACAAAAACACAAACAAACTGGACCACCAGATAGTCTTTAAACAGTCAGGCTGAGAAGAAATTTACAAAGAATCCACAAACACAGACTGAAACACAGGGGGTATATGTACTGACTTGACAATGGGAAACACCAGGGTGGGGAGGAGACAGGAATAAGTCACAGGTGAACAGGATAACAAGGGACCAAGACTAAGACCAAAACAGCAACAAACTCACATGGAAGACACACGGCTGGGGTAAACAAAACAAAGGGACATGAAACAGGAAGGATGTAAATGACATAGACAAGAAAACATGAAAGAAAAACAGAAAAATATTACAAAAAGCCAAGAAGCAAGAAAATGACTGAATACTGAATGTTACAATGTACATGCTTTCTCTCATACATGTACAGTTTTTTTTTATCTTAATACAATATTGCAATATCATAAACATTATTAAAAAATTTTAAACCTCAGTAATATAAAAAAATATTACATTTTCATGATAACTTGTAAAAAATAAAAAATATTTTCTTTCGTCAGTATCAACATCAGTGACAGTGACCATGACATACCAGGAAAAGAATCTCAATCCATTCCTCCTTCTCCCTGGAGTTGGGTAACAGGCCTGCGAGTGTGAAATGAATCAACAAAAATCCTTCTGAAGCAACACTTGTGTGTGCTGGTGTGTGAAGAAAAGGGGGGGGGGGATCTGTTGGAAGCAGGTGCTCATCTCCCTATAAAAAATAGCTGGATTCTGCATCTCTGGATATTTGAAGACCAAAAAATTGAAAGTGACGATCAAATATTCTTTGAACAAAAGACTGAGGGAGAGAAAAAAAAACTCTGTTTGGAGATTTCCTCCCTCTAGCCGATGGAGAAATTAATGAAAGAGAGAATTTGCAGCTCCAGCTTTTGAAAGAGAAAAGTTTGGAGTCTTTCTTTATCTTCACGGGAACATAAAGCCATTCAGGCGGAAAGACTGCCCGCATCAACAGCTGGCACTATTTTCGAACCTTATTTCTCCATTATTTGCTTAGCTGTAAATAGATGTAATCTTTCTTCGCTTTGCCGTTGATTAGGACTCTCGTAGCGCGCATGACTGAGTTTGGTCCGTGGTTAGTGGCCCATGTGCATGCGTTTGTGTTTGTGTGTGTGTGTGGGGGGGGGGGGTATGGGTCTGTTAAGGTCAGTGAAACTGGATTGAGGAGACTTGCAATGTGGTCTGATTACTCAATGGAAACAGGGCTGATGGTATAGGGATGGTTTGGTAGAGAAAGAGAGGAAGAGAGGGATGGGGAAGAGGGTCAGGTCAGTGTATATTTGTGAGTGTGTGTGTGTGACAGAGAGGAAACCATGAGGTCATTGCACAATTGTGTTGTGCAACTTCTGTTCTTTCCCCTCCCTAGCAATATTCTTGGATCTTCGTCTCCTGCAGTTCTAAATATGTATTCATGTTTCTCTGAAGTTTCTTTATGTTTAGTTCTTAGTATGTACCAAAAATCAGACGTTATTCATTTGTACACTACTTGTTGAGTCTTAAAAGAACGACGCACCACTAGTTTCAGATATCTCAACCTAGATTCAGCTTCAAAAAACTGGAAGGGAAAGAAAGTGGGTTTTACAGGCCAAGACAGTGAGGGGAGGAATGGATAACACCCAGTCTCCGCCCCCTTAACTGTGCAGTAACCTGAACACAGCGTGTTAACACAGTATTAGTATTACTGCTGAAATACGTGCATGCCTTTCCAATATGAGATATTATTTCAGCACACAGACACAAAAAGAGAGGAGAGAGAAAGCTTCTAGAATGAAAACAGGCAGAAATAGTGATTGTACACTATATAGAAATACACATATCTGAAATCATCTTCAGTTTAAGAGTAAAAGCTCAGAATGGAAAAGTGAATGCACACTATCATTAGGGCTAATATAACAGTACAAGCAGTACTACAGGGCTGATACAACAGTAGCAGTAAATAACATTATTAAAGTGGTAACTGGATAAAAAAAGTGTAAACTGCCCAGTTTATTTTCTAGATCACTCTTGTGATCTGCTGTGGCAGTTTCTCCCAGAACAAACCTTAAAGTCAATGTGAATCGAAAACCATACAACATTTTCTTTCCGTGACATACTTCTGAATAAATTGAGGTCAAGCAGGGTCTCTGAGCTCAGTATTAGGTTTGATTATAGGTGGAGGAGGTGGGAGAGATATTACTGGATGTTATTGGTGGTTCATTATATAATGGGATGTAAACTATATAGATATATAGAATATAAACAGGGACATGAACTAGAATATAAACAGGGACATGAACTAATCAAGTGAGAATTTCGATTTTAGGTTGATTTAAAAAATTGGGTTATCTACTATGGCAGCACCATAGCCCCCAATCTACTATTTAGCACCATAGCCCATAGTCTTTGGAATCCCCTCCCTCAGAATGTCTGCAGTATATCCTCTCCGTCTATTTTCATTTACGGCATTTAGCAGACGCTTTAAAGTAACTTCCATTCCCTAACTACAGGGGACAGTCTCCCTGGAGCAACTTGGGGTTAAGGGTCTTGCTCAGGAATCCAGTGGTGGTATGTTGAAGGTAGGATTCAAACCCATGGCCTCTTGGTCCAGAGGCAAGTATCCTACATACTAGGCCACCACATTTTAAAAATGTCTAAAGTAATATAAATAGAATTACACAGAAGTGTTTTTAATATATTGCTCATAGCTGGATTTATTCTAGATTATGCACTACAAAATGATGTTTGTAATCGTAAGTGTAAAGTGACCATTTGTCATATGTGAAAACACCACAGCACACAGTGTAAACAGCACGAAACTTCATAATAACAGCGCGCGAGTCGATGAAACAATAGGATTTTACTAATTTGTTCTGTAAAATCCTTTCGCTGTAATCTCTTCACAATGAAATAAACACGTATGCAAATGTGTGCGCATATGCAAATGTGTGCATTAAATAGATAATGTGTAATTTGCATATCTTAATGTTAATGCTTACAAAACTATGAAAAAAGTGTGTGTAAGAATATCAGTGGTTAATGGACAAAGATTCATTGTGATTCCTATTATTTAAAAAATGACTCTGTTCACCTGTAGTGTCTCGACTTAAATGAAATTAAGATCAAAGGTGTCTGGCACATCGTGGCATCCAGCTTCACATTCTGCCGGACACGACAGGGAAAAAAAAAAAAAAGATCCCAGGTTAATAAATAAGCATCTTTTTATACGCACGCACACACACACACACACACACACACACAAACCCTCTCTCCCTTGCTCCCTCAGCACAGTGTATTAGTTCTGAAGGTTAGCTCTCTTTGTCTCCCTCATAATGATCAATATGAACCCGGGGCCGTGTTCCAATTAATTGCTTCACTAATGAAAACCCCTCGTCTCCCTCAGCCCACTGTTCTTATGAGTCCTTCTCTCACACCACACCACACTCTAACGGAAAATGAAAAGTAGAGGGTGCCATCCTCAGACACAGCATGAGCCCCTTTTAGTGGCTGTTGCCTGTTGCCAGACAGAGGACAGCTCAAGCTGAGGAGCTGAAGTAATGCTGAACGAAAGCCTCTCTCTGCTTCTCTGTGCTGACCGGTGCTGGAAACACCTTGTGGAGTGAGATAGATGTTTGAAACGCCTGCACAGGATTTCCTGCCTGTCCCGTTTATCACTAAACAAACATTTATGTCGCCTGTCAAAAGTGTGGGGGATACCTAGTATTTAAAAATGACTTTAATTTATGCAGTCACTTCACACATTAACATATAGCACTGTGCAAAAGTCTTGGGCTACCCCTCATTTCTTTATAGTTTGCTTCACTTTAGTGGTCAAAAAATACTACTTGTCAAATGCTTGTCAAAGTGTCTTATCTTTGGTATATTGAGTAAATGAAATTAAAGAGAAGGGAACAAATGTTTTACTGGGACAGACTGCAAAGCGTCAAAAGATACAAGGAGCCTAGATAAAGGAGTTCCAACCACTCAGCATTCAGCACCACCAGTATACTGATCACCGCCTGATCATCTGGAATCATCTGCTCCTGTTTCTTAAGGTGCAGGCCTTAAGGTAGACGTGCTTTGTTATGCTTGAATGATTCTTACATAGAACACACTGTGGCTTAACAAACAAAAAACAGGTAACTGGTCAGGTTCTGAGACTGGACGGTAAATAAGAGTCTCTGAAAGCCTGGAGAACTGTTTCTCAAGACTACTTTAAAAATAAAAGAAAGTCTGGCTCTTTGGAAGCAAAATACGAAAAAATCAGGGGTGGTTCAAGAATTTGCACAGTATTGTATTGAAGCTTATCATTTAACATATTAAAGCTTATCTAGGTTGATTTTGAGGGAAATAATAGTCCAATAATTAACACAATACGAAGCCATAACTAAAATCAAATGTTGGATTACATTAAAATACAAATAAATATTTTCAGGTCTATAACAGCTACACTCACATCCTATATATGAGCGGTCAAAATGTCTGGAAGAACAGATATACCTTTCTGTTGTATATTTTTGTTTTTAGCTCATCAATCACAAATGTTAACATGTGAAATATTCTTAAGAAAACGTTTCTTCTTTGTGAATGAAAGATCAAACTACAGACTAATCAAACTCTTTAAGCTGCTTTGCCTTTTGTCTTTAGAGGTTTAAAGGCTTGCTATTTTATTAAATGCTGTATTTTATATTTTGATCGCTCTTTTTGGAACTCGATCACTTATTTTCACTTTGAAAAAAAGTCAAGTAGGTTTATTGTCATTTCAACCATATACACAGTATACAGTGAAACAGAATAACGTGCCTCCAGGACCATAACAGGAACAGAAACACCACAAGACTACAAGTGCAGACCGAGCAAAATACTCAGAGTTCATGAGAAAACAGTGCAGTATCATGTAATATTTAAACTTAGTCTGGGAAAGATTTGATACTCAGCTCACAGTAGCTGGAGTGAAATAATGAAATGTAATGTTGCTGAAAGTTAAGACAATGTTTAAGCTCCAATATTTCACCATGGGTCAGCAAAACTGTCCAATGCTATTAATGTCCGACTCAGGTACTGTTCACTCTGGCTTTCACCTCTATTTCCTCTCTCTTTCTCTCACTCTTTGTTTTTCTCTCTTTCTCTCTCTCTCTGTCTGTTTCTCTCTCTCTCTCTCTCTCTCTCTCTCTCTCTCTCTCGGCTCCTTTTCTCCTACATTTCAGGCTTTTAGCAGAATGACACTTTAAACTGTGTGTGTGTGGATGGAGGTGTCGAAGTCGTACCATGGCGCCACATTGACTGCCTCATTTAAAGAAGCTTGACCAACACCCCCACCCCATTAACACACACACACTTAGGTAGTACAATAACACGGCCCTGAAGGGCATATCTAGTGGTTCCGAGTCACCTTGGTTATTTGACTCTGCAGTATAGACCCTTCCACTCAATTCATCAACCTAGACTCCAATGTGTGTTGAAATGTTTGAAATTGCCTTCAAAAGCAAATAGAAATAGTGATGCTGATACTGATGAATGAATGTATGAATTAAAAACAAACATTTCAACCAATAAAAGGGTCTTGTAGACCATTTCTGTTGGTCCATTCACCATAAAGCACCCAATGTAAAGGGCAGGGAATGTTTTCAAATGGTGTAAAAAAAAAAAAGAACCAAAAAGTAGAGTTAGGAAATTTTAATTTGACAACAGCAACATGTTCAGAATCAGAATCAGAATCAGAATCAGAAAACTTTACTGATCCCGGAGGAAATTGCTCATGTGATGACTGCCTCAGCACACAAAGACACAGAGACACAAGAACAATATAAAATAAAATATAAAATAAAATAAGTCTAAATAAAATCTAAATAA
>JBBPCZ010001017.1:0-15837 GCA_037974445.1 Brycinus macrolepidotus
CACTCAGTGACATGCAAATCAATTTATAACTTTTATGTTATGTGTTTTGTTCTGGATTTTCGGTTGATATTCTGTCTTTCTCCATTAAAATGAAACTACCATAAAAATTACAGACTGTTCATTTCTTTGTTACTGAGCAAACTTACAAATTCAGCGTGAACTTATTGTATGTAAGTTCATGGGGCCACAGCTAATCATCCCCGCATGGGTGCAGCATGCAAAATTTCTCTCAGGCTAATGAGAACTGTGAGAGAAGCTGCCAGTAATTAAAAAAGTTTGGAGGATGACCTGAAAGCAGCAGGAAAAACAGTAACACAGACAAGAATAAGCAATGAACTGCACAACAATCATCTCCATACACACAACGCAAAACATTTCTGCTAAAAAGGAAGCACAGATATGCGTGTTGTAGTGGTGGAAAGGCAGGGTGACAATTTTTCCTGTCAGCACGCCATGGGGATGTAATAAAGTTAAGTCCAGAAGTACTTGGACATTGATACAATGTTTGTAATTTTCTCTCTGTATATTACTACAATGGATTTGAAATTAAGCAGTCGAGATTTGACGGAAAATTAGAATTTCAGCTTTAATTAAAGGTATTTAACAAATGGTACTGCAGTAAGTTTTCAGAAACTACAGTAATTTTCACAGAGTCCCTCCATTTTCAGAGGCTCAAATGTAATTGGTCATGTGACTAACAGGCAGTTGCATGGCAAGGTGTGGCCCATTTCCTTGTTATTTCATGTCAAATTAAGGTCTGGAGTTGATTCAAAGCACTGAATTCTGGAGTTTATTCAAAACACAGAACACGCAAATACCCCAGCATATAGTGCAGTGTATTTTGTTAAGAGTATTTTCTGCAGTTTTTATTGGATTTTGTTTAGACTTTATATTTGTATTGTTTCTGTGCAGTCGTAACATAAGCAATTTCCTCTGGGATCAATAAAGTTTTCTGATTCTGATTCCAATTCTGACTCTGAGTCTGAATTTAAATTGGTAGTTGTTCACTGGAACTCAACATGAGGTCCCAAAGAGTTGTCAATGCAAGTTATTGAGGCCATTATTAAGCTGAAAAAAAAACCCAAAATAAACATATCAGAGAGATAGCTAAAACTTTAGGATTGCCGGAACCAACAACTTTGTACGTTCCTAAAAAGAAGGAATGCATTGGTGAGCTCAGCAACACCAAAAGGCCTGGGAGACCACCGAATATAACTAAAGCGAATGATCGATAATTCTTTTCTGAAGAAAAACCCCTTCTCGACACCTAGCCAAGTCAAGAGCACTCTTTAGGAGGTAGGCCTATCACTATCAAAGTCTACAATCAAGAGACACTTTCATAATTGCAAATATAGAGGGTTTACCTCTAGATGAGATGCTGGTGCTGTTGTCCCATTACTCCTCACATTCACTCAAGTTTGTTGACAGTGAAGTGGGCAGGCACCAGTGTCTCTGGGCACTCTTGTATCTGTGATACCCATCAGCTCTGCCCTTTCTGCAAAGACTGCTAAAGCCAGGTATGCCAGAGTCTCAACTTGTACTCTGTACAGTTATCATTTGTACCCTGTAAACTTAAACAGAAGTAACTATTTGTCTTCCATTCCATTCTTTTCTAAGGGGAACTCCTCTCCCTTCATCTAGCCTGGCTGACCAGAGGTTCTGAGTCATCACCCAGATCTGCCATTGTTGTGGTCCCTGTCAGAGTGTCCTAAACTGGTTGGGTTGCTTTGGACTGCCCGCATACGCTCCTACTCCCAAGCCCAAGGGCGATTGCTGCTCAAAACTCCAGCTAATATTGTTGTTCTTGTTGCTGTGTACTCTCAAACTACTCCTCACACAGACTCCAACAAAAACTACCACAACTGACTCTTAATTCTACCTACTCTGTTAGTCACAGATTGTCAACTGTTCAGCAGTGACTAAGTCTATACACAAAAGCCTTCTATTGCTAGCTATCTCCATAGGGGCATCTCTTTCACTCCCTCTCACTTGACCAGAGGAGCATGAGTTCCCCTTTTGAGACTTGTTTGCTCCCAAGGTTTATTCCTCCAGCTTTAGGGAGATTTTCCTTGCCTCTATTGCCTTTGGCTTGCTCACTATGGGCTCAAACTTGGATTCTATAAAGCTGTTACAGATCAGTTGTCAAAAATGTGACAGAAAATTGATTTGAATAGATGCAAACCACTGGTAACACTGAAGAGCAGGAAGACCAGATTAGACTTTGCCACAAACGTCTTACAAAGCTTGCCCAGTTCTGGATTGAGGTTCTTTGGGCATTTGAAATGATGAAATGAATGATGGGAAAAGAAAAATATTGAGAGAGAATGGTCCAAAGCATACACATCATCTGTCAAACATGGTGGAGGTAGTGTTATGGCAAGATCATGTATGGCTGCCAATAGAATTGAGCTACCGGTGTTTACTGATGCTGAAACTGCCAGACTGACAGAGGAATCAGGATGAATTCTGGAGTGTATATGGATACACTCTATGCTCTGATTCAGCCAAATGCTGCAGAACTGATTGGAAGGCACTTTACAGTGCAAGTGGATAATGACCCAGAACATACTGCAAAAGCAACTCAAGAGTTTCCCAAGGTAAAAAAATGGGGCATTTTTCAATGGCCATGTCAATCACCTGTTCTCTACCCAAGAAGGCATGCTTTTTCAGTTACTGAAGACCAAACTGAAGGCAGAAAGACCAGCAAACAAGCAGAAACTTGGGAGCAGTAAAGGCCTGGCAAAGCATATAATATTATAATATATAACTTTGTCCAGTTACTTTTGGGCCTCTGAAAAATAATTTCTGACAGTTTAATACAGTACTTTTGTTAATCCCCTTAAAGTACAGCTGAAAATCTGTACTTGCATCACATTGTGACTCCTTAATTTCAAATCCATTGCGGTGGTACACAGGGAGAAAATTACAAAAAAACTGTTCTAATGCTTATGGACCTAACTGTATGTAAGTATTTTGAATAACAAAAAGAAAACTACTAGTTTATTACTAATCTACAAACTGCTCATTTGATGATTTGATGACCTGAGTAAACTGATCACTTGAATTGGCCTATTCCAACACTTGTTTCAACAGTATCAATCATGTTATCTTTATTATACATCCTTAGAAGCCTGTACTTAGATACCACACAATACTGTGCTCAGTGGTGCCCTATACTATGAAACAGGGCCACTCGGATGGAGTTAGTAACAACTGCCAACATCATAGTTGTGCTTTCCATTGAGCTTCTCACTGAGCATAGGTGTGCGGACTGCCCGCAGTACTGACAGTGATGCTTCCACATGCAGTCCTCTCTTACTTGATGGGAGGGACACGTGTGCCTCATCTGCTGGAGCTGGATGTTGTCTGTGGAAACCTCAGGGCACAGGGTGGATCTGTGTGGCTTGGGGTGCCCCTTCTTAGCCTGGAAGTTTGTTCAAGTTCTCAGGCCTTCCTATGCTCCCTCAGGTGGTCATCCAGCCTCAAGGATACCTCAGTGAGCTCCTCGAGTGAAGAGGTGGGTTTGCAAGCAGCCAGTTCATCCTTGAGCTTCTCACTGAGACCCTGAAAATAGGCCACTGTTGAGTTCTACACACTCTCAACTGCCAAAGTGTGGGACTTGACCGCATAATTGGCCATGGACCTTTTGCTCTGCCTCATGGAAAGAAGGCTGTGGCCAACATCCACTCCATAGGCCCAGTGATCAAAAGTGCATTGCATGGCCTCTGTGATTTATGCAACGGAGGCACACATTTCCTGCTGTTTTTCCCACACCAGGATGGCTTGCCCCATAAGGAGGGACATAATATAAACTTTGCCCTCTCAGTGGGGGATTTATGAGGGCTGCTGCTCAAATACTAGAGAGGACTGGAGAAGAAAGAATCAACACTGACCCTGATCGCTGTCATACCTCTTTGGTGCTGGAAGGTGAGGCATAGATCGAGGGAGCAGGGCAGATGTGCTGTGGGGGGGCTTGTTCAGGCAGGGCAGAAGCAGCAGATGCAGACTGCAGGACCACAGTGATTCCCTGCAGTTGGACTAGTATCTGCTAAAGGGCCTGAACTTAGTGCACAGGCACAAGCCTGCTGCAGCATGCTATGACTGCTCTGTATCTCATTTAAGCAATTTCTTCCGGGATCAGTAAAGTTTTCTGATTCTGATTCATGCCTGCCAATGGCCGAATCCGATTAGTCAGGGCAGTACACAGTGAACCTGCCTCTTCTGGTTCTGCTGGGTCCAGAAAGAGTGACCACAAAATAAGGGTAGGACTCAAGTGCCAAACCTGAGTGGGAGGGTAAACTCAAAAAGCAGAACTTAGTGAGTGGGAGAACTGGGGCACGAACTGGTAACTCCTATGTTGAGTGACTCTAATCACTCTAACCACTGCAATACCAGGCCAACCACAGGTGGAGGCTTGAGAAAGGCTTCATCAGTACTCAGGGGCCTGAAAAAAAGCATGGAATAAAGCAATAACACCAAAGGAAAACTGGCTGGCTTGTCTCAGGGCTAAAATGGAAAAATAAAAACAGATATAATTTTCCTGAACAAAGAGGACAAAGGGGAATATACTAGACCAGAAAGAAACAATATTTTGTGTTTTTTTTTCTTTTTTATTCTCTTGCTATGTGCTCAACAAACTGAGCACTGAGTTGGGAGACAGGGTCCCCCAAACTCACAAAGATTTAATAAAACTTGAGAAACTCAAAACTGGAACACCTGCTACCAGCTTCTTCAGTGTCAGCGTTTGTAACAAGGACATACTGGAGAAGCCAGATAGAACTTCCTTTAAATAGGGTGATGCACAGGTGCTTTTAATCATGAGGAGGAATGACTCTCTGCTTCTGGCCAGAGTGAGACTAGCAGTCCTGTGCCTCCCCCTGCCGGTCACACCTGTGGCCAGTCCAGCCCCAGGCTGGGCCCTTACTCATTACTAATGAATCAGTGGTTTATTATGCTTTTCCTAAGGAGTTAATTGTGAACAAGGACAGTATTATAAAATGAAACACATGGTAATTCATTACTACTGACTGAGGTGTTACTGTGTTCTTCCAGAAGAGTTACTAGTGAACAAGAACAGTATTATAAAATAAAATATATGATAACTCAGCAATGAATCAAGTGTTATTGTGTTCTTCCTGAGGAGTAAATAATGAACAAGAACAGCATTATAAAGTGGTGGTTTATTCTAAAATTGACCTCTATATGATCAGTATCAGAATCGTCACCGACTTAAGAACTACAAGAAAAATAATCACAAGCACGAATATTTAACAAATTACTTAACTAATTAATTGCATAGAAAGATGACCATCTGTTTTTATCTGGTCTTAGTAACAGGTAATTGGATGTGACTGTGGTTTTGATTGTGTTTTGGTACTTTTATTT
Source organism: Brycinus macrolepidotus (assembly GCA_037974445.1). Lineage (NCBI taxonomy): Eukaryota > Metazoa > Chordata > Actinopteri > Characiformes > Alestidae > Brycinus > Brycinus macrolepidotus. The sequence goes on from JBBPCZ010001017.1 coordinate 5,386, forward strand.
ATCTGATAATCATTTTTCAAAGAGGAAATTTCTCTCCTGTATCATCTTACTGAAGACCACTGATTATACTTCACTCCATCAAGAGAAGAAATGTAAAATAAACCCATTCTCATCCTTGTGTCCTTGAATGAAGAATGATGGTGAATGATGTCTAAAACAGGGACATTCCATAGAGTACATGAATAAAGGGCATCATTCACATATTCTGTGCAGCTGCCAGAAGAGTGAAGACCAACTTTTTCCACAAGCAGCCTAAGATCTGCACAGCCTCAATGTTGCCCTCTATTGACAAAAAACAAAAAAAGCAGAAATCATGTCTGTCTGCCAGGCAGTAAACATCCAGTCATCCAGTCCACCAGCAGCTAGGTCCCAGAGCCTGCTCATTGTTTAAAACTACTTGTATTAGCCAGAGACATAGAGAACTTTGACCCCTCAAGGGCAGATTGCAACATTAAAGTATAGCCTCACTGACTTGCTTCATGCAACACAGTAAGAGAAAATCAGGCTAATTTGGAAAACAACCTCTAGGTCAGATCATGCTCTCATAGAGTCAGGACCTTTTCCCATTAGAAGCAGTTACTCTCAGCTATGTAAACCTATAGCCAGGCGGCGCTGGTCTCCATGCAGTGCTGCAGGAAATGCCAGGGCCAGAGCTGAGTAGTGGCCATGACTGTTGGCCAAGCTGTTTGATTGAAACTGTCACCTGTATACCTTTTGTGGAGCAACACTAAATCAGGTTTTCTATATGCACAACATGTAGTCTTCTTGCTAGGAACCTGTGGGCTTCACCTCTTCACATTGTCCCGATGCCAGGCGGTAGGTGGTGCCTGCATAGTGATTACCACCAAATAAATGACATAAAAAATAAAAAACACCAGACTGCTACCCATTCCCACTGGCTTGACCAGCACAACTAGCTAAGCCAAGTTTCTGATAGGCATTACCACTGATCCATTAACACAGACCATCATCCACAGTTTACATCTGAGCTCTGGAACACAGATGCACAAGACCTAGGTTTTGAAGCTACATCACACCACTACCTGCAGGTCAATGGGTAATGAGAGTGGCTTCATTGCTCTATGAAGGCTGCTCTTTCAGCCAGCCTCAAAAATGGCAGCTAGACTGACAGGTTCTTGTGGGTCATGCTAGGCCTCAGAGCTGCCCCTAAGGAGGACCTCCAATCCTCATCCACTGAGCTGGCCAGCTGCTGCGTGCAGCCAGGATCTCCATAACCGCCCTACGATGTGTCCTGAAGATGGGGACAAACATTCATCCAGAGCATGTATCCATATATCCATCCTGATTCAAACTGGCATGCCTTGATGGGCTATCACAACTTCATTAAAGACCCCCTACAGAACCTCCAGACCTGGCCCCCATTCAGTGGCACAGGAGAGAATAACAGAGTTAGGTTGTTGTTTTTGGAGGGAGAGTTTAGCACTTTTGATACAGTCATGTTGTTAGCGAGAAAAACTGTCAGTCTCTACTTTACTGTGATTTCCTCATAGTAACCTACATTTTATGTTGGAAATTTTATGTTTTAGTGGTTATTTGCTTATACTTCTTTTCCTTCATATTTATTCAGAGTGCCAGTAATTCTGTGATATTCCTCTCATATGGTCTTACCTTCTGCACCTTACAGAAAAGGCTGTTTTTATCTATTGCTGCAGTATTTCTTCCCATTACTGTGGCACAATAATGCCCACTTCTTCCTAAAGAGTTTATGTCATCTGCCATTTCATTTGCCTCATCTTCATCAGAAGAAAGGCCTTTGTCACTGATATTTTCAGTCAGCTCCTCCAGCTTCTTCTTAAGCTCCTGCTCCACTTGGTCCACTGGAGACAACATTTCCTCTTCAGGTTTGGCCTGGGAAAGAAAGGGAGAAAGTTCTCTAAATTGTAGGCAAGGCAAATCTCTTTATCTGAAAGCTACAGTGCAAAACATTGGTATAATAATATCTGAGACATAACATGAATAGAAGATACAAGTGATCAGAATGTAGACACAATTAAGACTGCTGTTTTATAATCATTTGAGCTATTGATTATTTAGATTATTCAGTTTTTCATTCTTTGGGTGGCTGCCCCCCAGTAGGCTGTGGTGTTATATGATGGGCCATAGACCATCATATTTTCTCATCCACAAAATTACTGTATAACCAAATTTAATTTGAAATATGACAAATATCATTGTTGCATTATTGCAAATATGTTACTCTTGAGCTTGTTGATTGCTCTGGCAAAATGCTAGCAAGTTTTTATTTTCACGGGGTGTGTGAGGGACGGGTGTGTGTGTAAGGGAGGGGCTGCGCGTAAGCGGCACTTTTGACAGTTTTTAAGCAGCACAGACTGAGAGTTACTTTTTTTTTTCCAATAAATCTTATTATAATGCTAATTTGTGTAAGCTGATTTTCTCTTTTTTTGTTTGTTTGTTTTTTGTGTCCAAATAGTTGGTTAAATTATAAAAGTAATATTTTCATTTAATCATATTGGCTAGGTTGTGCTGAAAAAAAGTATATGATATGCTTGTCCACTACACATTGTGTGTGTATTTATATATTTGATTTTGTTTATTTAGTTTGAAAGGCATAATATTTGATCTACCTCAATGCCTACAACTGTGTTAGGATGCTTTCTGTATTTTGAATAAGATTTGCTTATGCCTCAATAAGTTCATATCTCATAGAAGATATTACAGAGTGTGGGAATGAGGTGAATAACAAATGCAAATTTTACAATATTTTATCTTTCTTAAGTTGTCTTTTAGAAAATTAGTTCATTGATATTGACTAAGACTGTTTTGTTACCTTATCCTCTAGGCACACAGACTGATTCGCAAAAGTCATTTTCTGTTCCAGACGGCCAAGCAGGGTCTCAATGGCTGACATACGCTTGTTCAGCTCAGTTATCTATAGCAGACAAAGGGAGAATAGACAACATGATTTACTGTAAACAATTGTTGTTAATTTCTCAGTAAAAACAGTGACCTAAAGAGCTAAAAATTATTTTATACATTTTCAGTTTTTCTGCTAGGCTTACTGTAATTTTACTGTAACTAGATGCATGACCAACTGTGAAAGGTTTTCAGAATACCATCAGTAAAACAAAATTGTCAGTGCACAGGTTATTGGTGTTTTCCCACATTCTAAAATCATAACATCCTATAACAGTGCAATACTGGGGCAGGTATTGCAATGTCTACTGTGTAACAGCTCTCTAAAAGAATTGTAACAAAGAGAAAATAAACTTGCAACACTTCAGATATGCAAATTTTATCGCACAGCAATACAGAAACCTTATGGTTACATATTGTTTTAATATGGTTATTCTTGAAGAGCTATGTTAAAAAAAACTGTAAGATGTTGCTGGCGCTGTACTGTATAACCCACAAAATACGTACCTCTTCATAATATCCCTATAGTTCTGTCTATTGTAGTTCAGTAAAATGTTCCAGTAAATTTACCTATTTTTTATATTTTGAGATGATTACAGTACTGGTTACTGCTTGTTGTTTTTTGTGTACCTGCTGCTTTCAGATCTCACTTCCTTTATCATAAGTCTGAAAGAAATCTTGTGTGATGCACTTGTCCAGTGACAAGCAGTTGTGGTTCCATTAAGTTCAATTGTACACTATCAAATTAAATCAATTTGATATGGTTCTGTAGCTTCTTCCTTTTGATTGTTTTTGAATAATATCACCCCAGAGAACTTTATCAAGCTTCTTCACATTCATCTTCATAATTTCTATTTGTTTACTGTCTTTCTGAACAAGTCTCTCTGAACAATAGCAGTGTTTTATAATGAACCAGGGGCAAACTGCAAGAGATTTTGATTCAAAAAGAAACACATATAAACCATGAAATGTACATGTATTTAAACATGTTCTTGTAACATAGTAAGTAGTGTCTAACTTGTAAATGAATTTAATGGAGGGTCATTTACAAAATGACATGGTGGTAAACATCAATACCACTAAAATGTATCAGATTTTCACAGGTTTTATTATCTATTCTTTATTGCCTATTTAATTCAAAATATAACAAAAATCTAACCTTAATTTGAAGTACACAGGCTGAAAGAAAAAAATCTTATCACAATTGTTTGCACCCTTAGAAATTTCTGTGGTATATTCCTGCAGTATTCATATTTTATGTTTTAAATTTCACCTGAGTGATTAGGAACAATTAAATGGTCAGCAAAAGGAAGTTGAACTGCACAAACCCGAAAATTTCTACAAAACAATACACTTCTCAGTCATAACCTTAAGAGCACTTACAGGTGGAGTGAATAACATTGATTATCTCATTACAATGGGATCTATGAAGGCATGGGATATTTTAGGCAGCATGTTAACAGAAAGTTATTGTGTTAAAAGCAGGAAAAAATGGACAAGCATAAGGATCTTTGTCACTTTGACATGGGCTAAACTGCGATGTCTAAATTACTGGGTCAGGGCATCTCCAATGATCATGGGGGCCCAAGGCTAGCTTATCTACTGTGATCCCACAGAAGATCAACTGTTGCGTGAAGAAAAGAATTTATGCTGGCAATAATTAACTTGCTGTGTATGGAGCTGTGTAGCTGCAAATGAGTCAAAAAGTCCATGCTGATACTTGTCCACTGCCAATAGCACCTACAATGTGCATGTGACCATCATAATTGGACCAATGGAAGATAGTGTTCTGATCTGATGAATCACATTTTTCATATCATGTGGATGGCCAAGTGTGTGTGCGCGTCACTTACCCGGGGATAAGATGGCACCAGGAGGCACTATATGAATAAACCAAGCTGACAGAGGTAGTGTGATGCTCTGAGCAATGTTGTGCAGGGAAACCTTGGGTCTTGGCATTTATGTGTATGTTACTTTGACATACACCACCTACCTAAACATTGTTACTGACTAAGTACATTCCTTCAGCGCAACAGTATTCTCTAATGGCAGTGGTTGAAAATTGTTCAGAGTTAAAGAATTCAAGGTGTTGATTTGGCTCAAAATTCCCTAGATGAAGCATCTGTGAGATGTGTTGGACAGACTAGTCTGATCCATGGAGGCTTCACCTTGCAACTTACTGGACTTAAAGGATCTGCCACTGATGTTTTTTGGGAAAGTCTCTGATTGACTGACAAGCAATGCAGACGTTGAGTTCCTTTTTTGTTCTGAGTGCATCATGTCAAGGTCTCGTTCCTTCTCTGTCACTACAGGTGCTGACTTTATATGTGGGAAGTGTCAGTTAGTTTAATCTCTGATCGAGAATGTTTCTCAGTTAGATGTGTGCATCCAGACACTAATAGGGGCTAGAAAGAAAGTGTCAGATTCGCTGCTAACAGCTCTAGGGACGGTATGCCCTTGACTGTAGAGCCCTTACAGCAGAATGATTGGGTGGTATCTCAGCCTGCATGAGAACCACTTTCCTCCCCCTATTTAGATGTCAAAAGGGTTTGCCCCACTCAGTGAAGCATCTGCCAGGAAACTAAAATGACTCTGGTCATTCTTTTCTATGACACATGAAATTAGCTTCCCCTTTAGGGGCACCAGTAACAGTGAGCTGTTTACCAGGAGCTAGGGTGCAAGACATTAGAGGGAACCTGCAACTATTAGCTAGCCATAGGTTTGCTAGGATTGTTTATTCATGCAGGTGTTAATGACATTAATCTGCCAGTTTGAAGTTGTTGAGCCCAGAGTATGTCCGATGCTATGATATGCCCTGGCCCCATCCTGATGCACTGTGGTGCTGAAGCCTACAGCAGGCTGTTAAGTAGGTGCTAAGGTTCCTTCGGTTTACCAATTATTACCGAAGGTTTATTCGAAACTTCAGCATAGTAGCAGCTCCCATCACATCTTTGCTCAAGGATGCCATCTGCAAGCTTCTCTGGGCCACAGAAGCCCAACAAGCCTTCAACCACCTCAAAGCATTGTTTACCTCTATTCCAGTCGTGGTCCACCTTGACCCAGAACTTTCTTTTATAGTAGAGGTGGACACATCTACTGATGGGGTAGGAGCAGTACTTTCTCAGCATCAGATAGCCTCTGGTAAGGTACACACTTGTGCCTTCTAGTCCAAGAAATTTTCACCTGACAAGTGCAATTATCATGTAGGGGATAAAGAACTGTCGCCTATTAAAGGAGGTTTGAGAAAGTAGAGTCTCTGGCTTGAAGGGGCAAAATTTCCATTTTTAATCCAGACCAATCATAAGAATCTTGAATATCTCAAGGAAGCCAGAAAATTAAATCCCAGACAGGCACAATGGTCTGTTTTTTGCTCATTTTGATTTCACTATTGATCAGGTTTCAGGAAAAGCAAAGCAGATGTGTATTCATGAGTGAAAGGAAGATAACAAAGAACCCCTACATATCATAGCCCTGGAATGTATCACTGCACCCATCCCCTTGGAAATCGTGGACCAAATCAAAGAAATAAATAACCAAAATGCACCTCCTCCCGAAACTTCTCCAGGTAAAATTTACATTCCCCAGACTACTGAAAATATCTCTTCATTCCTCTAAGGCCATGGGACATCCCGTATAAAGGGGAACAACAGAGCAGCTTCTACGGACTTTCTGGTGGGCCACCCTGATCCAGGATGTCAAAGAACTGGCCCCCACATACTCTGTGTGTGCATTAACCTCCTGATGCCAAATCTTATGGATTACTACATCATCAACGAACACCTACTCTGGTCCCACATTGCCTTGGACTTAGTTGCAGATCTCTCTGCCTCCTCTGGTAACACAGGTAACACATCTTTGTTGTTATAGATCATATTTCTAAGGCCTTCATCCATGGAATTAGCTAACCTGTTATTTCATCATGTTTTTAAACTTTATGGTATACCTCAAGAGATGCACCAGCTCTGCAGTTCAGCCGCCTTGTGGCTAGGGGAGGTCTGGTTTACCAAAACCTGTTAATTGAGAATTTCCTGTTTAGGCCACTACATAAGGACTGGAACAATATATGGGACTTTGAAGTATTGCCAGTTTCCTGGTGTACAGAGCATTCCTAGTTATATCATTCTTGCCTTTTACACTTTGACTTATGATTGCCTCTGACACTTGTGATCACAGTTTTAACTTTTTTTTGGATTCTGCCTTTTGCCTTGCCTATGTGTTATTCTTTGTCCCTCTCTTACCCTGCTATGTTCTTGGAATACGAATTTCGATTATGTCTGTAATACCTGTTTGCCCAATGCTGACCATGGACTGTTTAGACATGTAAAACTGGATTTTACTGTTAAACTTCAAACCGCAACAGAGTCCTCTCCTTGTCAGACATTGCAGTTATCCCCATGATTTAATTGTTTCAATCAAATATTCTGATTGTTTCAATAAGATTTAGCTTTCAGAAATATTCTGACTGCATTTGCCTAGTTTCTGCTGCTGAAGCAAAGCCGTAAGGTCTGGTGAAGATATCAACATATTCCATGTTTATACCACTTAACACACACCCTGATATGCACATTTAGGGTATATGCTGAAATTATTATTTTTAAGGTGTTAGGGCACTCCTCATACACATGTCCAACTCCAACTTTCATTTGTCCCAGATGAGCAATAATGTTCAGTTTTGTAGTTTCTGGAACAAACTATTTTTTCATACTGCTAAGTCAAGCACCATGAATATAATACTATATTCTATAGGCTATAGGTCCAGCTGTAGTAGGAGAGGGAAACACACACTGGTGTATTTGTTTGTATATTGTCTAAAACCTGCTGATGCCATTTATGAGATTCAGAATGGGTGAATAATACTATCACTGAATAAAAATTAAAATAATTTATATTTTTATTTAAATAGCACCTTCCTTAAACATAAGGTGACTTTACAGGTAGTTCAAACAAGAAAACAACATTGATCAAACAGTTAACAGACACAGAACATAAAGCAGCCAAACAGCAGCATCTCAGTTACAGAAATGGGAAAAATAAAATGGATGATAGGATCAAGATGCATAGCAATGAGTTTTGAAAAAAAGAGACAGAGGCCATATTACAGAGATTTCAAAGTTTGCTGGCCACAATGCTAAATGATTTGCCTCCCAAAGTAGATCATTCAGTAGATCATAGTAATTCAGTAAGAAAGGTAGGGACAGAACCATGCAGTGTGTTAAAAGAAATGAGAACCAGCTTGTACTGAATAAGGTCTGAAATGGGTAGTAAGTGAAAGTTAAAATCATAAGATCTAAAATAAAAAACATGACATTATGAATCTAAATATCACATTTCCTTAAAGTCTGTGAACAAAACTGCCTATTTTATGAATCTGTGGCCAGACACATTGTTGGTGAGGGGAATAAAGTGCACTTCTCACAACAGAGTTGTGTGAATTACTAAAAATAATACTTTAAGCCAGATTTGTCAAATAACCAACAGTAATAAGAGTGTCAGCATAATTGGACATATGCTGAGTTAGTTGCAATATAAGTTTAGAATAGTGTGTGTGTGTGTGTGTGTGTGTGTGTGTGTGTGTGTGTCTGTCTGTCTGTGTGTGTCTGTGTGTGCGTGGTGCAAATTTTTCATTGTAAGTTATTGCAGTACCTGTGGTGGGACCCCATCTGGTGAATATTCCCGTTGCAGGGGCACAGCGTACATGAGATTCGATGGATAGTCCACCTCTTCTTCCTCAGAGTCATCTATGCTGGGTGGAAGCTCGTGGTATGCCTGATAGTTAGCACTGCAAACTGAAGAATGGCTGATTTTTGAGAGAGAGTGAGACCGCTCTATTTTATTTCCAGGATAGGTGTAGTTGTCTGACGAGGGGGCAAAAAAATTGCAATAAGCCTTTATGGATTCTGGATTTCTGGATTAGTTCAGGTTACATAGAGTTCAATGCAGATTTCTTTGAAATAAACAATATTTCCTCAAACAATCTGAGAATGCTGCCTCTATTATAAGTAGCCATGTTACTGAAACATAGCCCATAGGTATACTTGCAATAAAGGGGAAATATACTTCCAAGCGGTAGGAGAGGTCAAAAGTTAATTGCTTAATATATTCACAGGGTTAGTGAGAACAAGATCTAACACTAAATTTATTTGCATCTCAATCTTGTACCAATTACTATGATAGAGAAATGAACCCCATTTTTGCATCCAGTGCAGTATCTTACCAAAGAGCGATGGTATGTCCAGACTTCCTTGGCTGCTGTGGTGGATATCCTTCTTCCCTTCTCCTATTCCAGCTCTTGCATTCTCCAGGATCACCCTGAAGACAGAAGCCCAGTCCTCCTCTGGAACAGACTTCTCATTCTGTGTCATCATTGCAAAATTTCATTAATCTGTTCTCATACAAATACCTTATCTGAGTTTGCTTTTAGGCCACAGACAATCAAGCACATGGACATGAGCACAACGCACACACACACACACACACGCACACACACACACACACACACACACGCAGACATACACACACACACACACACACACACTCACACACACAATTTCATGTCAACAGTTTCTGGTCACAAGATATATTAGCCTTAAAATGGCATATAAAAACTTTCCTCTGTGACTCATTCCTTAAATGATGAGATGTCCATGTGACTCTCCATCTCTACTTTCCTTTGTACTTCTACAGCTACACACCCTTAAAGAATCTCTCTTTCTTTGCAATACATTTAAAATAGCATTTTCTTATGTCTGATCTTTATTTCACAATGACTAATGAAAGCACCTGTTTGGCGACCTTGTTCTGGGCGCACTGTTCTGTTTCAGTGCCACACTGAGCTATGGACTGGCAAAACACAGAGGTTTAAAATTCTTATTATTTGAGTGTTATTTGCGCATTACTCTGGCATGAGTTTAGGTTAAAATTTAGATAGTACAAGACTGTGGCATTTAGGCCATATTTAAGCCTCCTCCAAGTATTAAGTGTAAATCGATAATATATGTTTTTTTGTTGAACATTGTGCCAAAGCAGTCCTTTAAAAGAAAATCTGTCAGTTATTGGTAAGTGTAAAGTTGTAAGTGTAAACTTTTTAGATCACCATGAACACAACACTCCCACAAGCTGGTCCATAATCTTGACTTGCTGTGGGGACCAGACCCTCAGACTGCGGCGTCGCTTGATGCCGCTGGCCAGGGGAGGGGACATTGCAAGTGGTGCACAAGGAAGTGCAGCAAGCAAGCGGGGGTCCATGCTAGGCTAAAAGCTAATGCTAGTCAGCCAGCTATCCTGTTCATCCTGCTAGTCAATATTTGCTCCCTGGACAATAAACTGGACCACATCCAACAGCAGCTAACTACCCAACGTGAGTTCAGAGTAGGGTTGCCAACCATCCCGAATTGTCCGGGACATCCCGAAATATGGCTGATTTTGATTTGTCCCGTCCAGGACAGCTCCAGTCCCGTATTCCAATCACAGCCTCGTCGGGCACTTGCGATCATTTAATTATGCCTTACGCATGGTATCCCTGTACAGTCTCTTCTCCTCTCCAAACCCCCGCCCCCC
>JBBPCZ010001115.1:0-15830 GCA_037974445.1 Brycinus macrolepidotus
TTTTAGATCTTTAAGTCCATCTCATGAAAAATGGGAGCAAAAACAAAAGTGTTGCGTTTATATTTTTGTTCAGTGTAGATGCTGAAGAGAACAACAGATGGTCGACGGTGTGTGTAACAGTGTTTGTGTTTATTGGACTGGTCATGTGACTCAGACAGCGTCAAATCAACTGGCTGAGGTGGAAAAAACAAAACATGAAACAATTCTGTCATTAAGCACTCAGTGAAAGCCTTCCTACAGTTCATTAAAGCTGGATTTGGGTGTTGATGTCACACTTATATGGCGAAACCAAATATTCTACTATGTAACAAGGACCATGACATATAATGATAATAATAATATATTATAATAATAATATTATAATCTTCTGCATTTTTGCACACAACTCTGTTGCTAGAATACAGTACCTGTCAAAATACTGTATTCATCCAAACTGTAGCTATTGTTGAATTGCACTAAATGTTGTCTTGTCCTGTTGTTTTGTTGCTCTTGTGTTTTTTCCTGCACACTCTTTTGTGGTCTTGCGGTGTTTCTGTTTCTGTTCTTGTGTTGCACCATGGTCCTGCAGGCACGTTGTTCATTTCCCTGTGTACTGTTTGTATACGGTCGAAATGACAATAAAACCTACTTGACTACTTGATTAATAATAGTAATAATAATAATAATAATAATAATAATAACAATAATAATAACAACAATGATAATTATTGTTGTTTGTTGTTTTGTTGTTGTTATTATTATTGTTGTTGTTGTTGTTGTTATTATTATTATTATTATTAATTCTATTTAAAGGGGCCTTTCAAGGCACTCAAGGACACCTTACAGACAAGTAAACCAGAGCATAAAAGTAATGACACAAAAGAAGACCATAAAAAAATGATAAACATAACATATATAAAATCACAAGAGTGTAAGACTAAAAAGGAGTGCAGTCTAGGGACAAGATCAAAGAGAGTTTGAACCTAAAGCTTGTAAGTTTAAGTTTGTAGAGGTGAGTTTTAAGACAGGATTTGCGTGGAGAGAGTCAATGCTGCAGATTTCTTGAGGGAGGGACCCCCCCTGCGCACCCCACCCCCATCCCCACATTAAAAATACTTCCAGCGCCCATGAGGGTACAGGAGGGTGTATAGATATGTAAGACGTCAGAGAGGTATGGGGGTGCCAGGTTATGAAGAGCTTTGAATGTTGAAAGCAAAATCTTAAAATCAATTCGATATTTAACTGGGAGCCAACGAAGGTTGAAAAGGATCTGAGTGATGTGTTCTGTGGAGGTTCAGGTAAAAACACGGGCAGCAGAACTCTGTACCAACTTTAAACGTTAGTTACTTCATGAAATGCACAACCTATCTCCAAATTTGCAGTAGTGGGCCATCTGGTACCAAATATTTACTGCTTAACCAGAACATCTGCTCGTGTTTGAAGAACAGCTTTCTGAATGCTACAAGGATGCACATCCTGAGATATGATCAAATGTACTGCAGTGAACATGCTGTTAGTATGAAACCAGTAACTAAGCAAACAGGCTAATTCACTCTTTTGCTTCTGCAAAGGACAGACAAGTATTGCCTGATGCTTCTGCAACCATGAATGTGTGCCTCATACACTTGTACCATCTCCATACACACGACTACGCGTCTACCATGGTAGAGGCGCCACTGTGTTGAGAATAGAGGAGTTCTGATAAATTGTGCAGTGACAGATGTGCTACAGTCAGTGCACTTATATCGTGAGCGTTTCTGATTAAATGGATCGTACGTACAAGGTAATCGTACGTACAAACTGGATACTCAGCTTAAGTGAGGTCATTCTAATGTCTGGAGCATTTGAACTGTGCTCTAAAGTTTTCTACTGTGCTCTGAAGCATCGGCTGATTAAGGGAGATATGCACACACACACACACACACACACACACACACACACACTGGCCACTCTACCTCACGCACACAAAGCTGGTTGCACTTACAGCTTTATCTAAATGAACTTGAGTGTCTTTTTTCTTCAGCTTTTGCTGTGAAAGCGTGAGAAAAGTGGAGAAACACAGATGCTAAAAGCTATGCCTGATAACTGGCACTATGCCTGGCCAACATCTTTGAAACTCTTTCTGTAGGCCTCCTAGTGGCTATTCTGCTGGTGGCATGGAAATGAGCTCCTATTTTGTTTCAAATTGAACAGTTGAAAATTGCACATTTTAGCTATTGTGAAGTGGGATTAAAAATAAAAAATAAAGTTACATATAAAGAAAGGAATCTTGTTTCAGAAACTAAAGAAACTAAAAATGTCTTCAATCAACAATGATTCCAGTTTCCTTTTGGACACCCTCTTTTCAAAGTACAAGCAAATCCTGATGAAGAAAATGCCCCACTCAAAATGATTTCCCACCCGAGTATCCTGTTTTACTCGAAAATGTGTCATGTTAAGGAAGAAGAATATTTTCAGATTCAAGTTGGCTTTAAACAGTGCAGTGGAATAATAGAGCTGTCAGCAAGCTCCAAAACAGAAAATGAATGTTCAGTAATGAAGGCAAAGAAAACCTTGGTTACTTACGAGTTGGAAAAATGATACAATGGATTACACACACATTTCACAGCCACATTATGGCATATAGTGCTTCTCACACACATACATCACCTCTAAGAGTTTAAACAGTTATATTCTGACAGTAAATAATTTTTCAGCACATGATCACCTCCATCTAACCAGTAGACTGCTGCTGGGTCTCTCAACAACACGTCCTTTGAGGCCGCATCATGAAGCGCAGAATGTGTCTGACTGGTACCTGAAACTACACCTTAGGCCACTGGGCCCTCAGCCTAAACAACGTTAGGATCTCTCATCTTAAAAACTTTTATATATATAGAACTATGATTAAACTTTATCAGAGGAGGTGGACATCATTGCTTAAGATAAGTTTACTAACGGAGCTATGACTGACCATTCAGAGTAATGATCTCATTAGTTAGTTTGTGCTTTTGGAGGATGCTCTGTCAAGCTGTCATCTGCCCAGCTCTTCAAAGCATTTTAAATAAACCACTTTGGCATTTTAGTGGATATGGCGTGGAGCTCTGAAGCTGCCTAAATAAAGAAATAAACAAACTAGCATCAAAGGAAAAGCGGAGCATCACTCATGTAGAAAGCTAATGCCATGCAGGCTGGGTTTTCAGATTACAAAGTAGGCTAAGTCTAGTTTGGACTATATAAAATGTTAACTGGTATTCTTCATTTAAAGCTCTATTTTGTCTAAGGTTAAATTTTATCAGCATCTAGAAAGTAAAACGTGAGTCCTAAAGCATTACTGGTCAATGTAAGTGACTGATTTAAGATAAAGCTAAAGCTAAAGCTAAAAACATGAGACAGAATTGAACAGAAAAGGATAATTCAGTAAAAAAAATCTAATTTTCCACTTACCTCACAAACAACTGATTAGCCAGGACATGTTTGGAGTCCAAATTTTGCTTTTTTAGGTTACTGTTGGTTCTACAAGACTAATTTAGCCAAAACCACCCAAATGATTTCTGTAAAAATACATTGCCAAAACACACTTTGAGCTCTTTATTAAGGTGGTGCAGACTTGTCAAAGTGGTTTATAAAAATGACTAAAAAAGTGCCACAAGCCTACTAGAGCTGAGTATTCACAAAGCTATAGTAAGGAGGATTGATCTTGGATCTCATTCCTCTGATTTTATGAGGGTTATTGTTACACAAACTCATTCTAGATCAGCACTGCTACTACTGAGTTTTTTTTTTTAAAACACGTCCTGTCATTTAAAGTGCCTTCCAGCAGCATCCAGATACATAATGCAGTTTTGTTAATTTTTTCACCACATAAGATAAGATAACCCCTGCTTTGTTACAGCAGTAAAGTGGACAGTATAAAAGAAAAAGAAGCAGCCCAACCAGTAGAATAAAAATATACAACAAAACAGTATAATATAAAGAAATTTACACTATAGAAATTTTATAGAAATATAAGTATTGTGTGTAATTCTGTACCCTAAACCACAGTCTACAGCACCTTAGTGAAGCACTAGATACAATTTGACTGGGTTTGTAGATGTTTTGGGAATGTATTTATGGAAAAGGTTTGTTTTTAGGAGGATTTTAGATACTGTAGGGGCTCCTCAAAATCAAAATATGCACGTATATTAAGACAGCTGTGGATTAGTCTGCCTACTCAATACTGGTAGCTGGTTCAGAGTACATAAAGCGACAGACTGGAGGCCAAGCCTGCGCTCACACCGGCAGTGACAAGAAGTGACAAAGTGGCCAGAAGTCATTCATTTCCAATGGTCACTGGACTACACACAATATGGTGCAGCGAGTCACCTGGCAACAGATTCTCCACAACTTGGCCACAAAAAAAGTTGAGCGAAATTCTACTTTATGCAAATGAGCAGTGGCAGAGTCAAGCGACCTGAGGGTAGAGGGCAAATGTGTTCCTCTTATATTCTTTCACTGTGAAACATTTTCTTAAACTTTAGCCCCTATATTACCATCTTAGCTCCCAGCACATTGTCTTTTGAGCATGGATAGCGACAACTGCTAATGCGACTTTGCATCACACTATTTATAGATAACTAAATACTCTCCAATGCAACTAATTTGTGGATTCATGCACTGGGTATATATTAATAGGCCTACCTTTAAAATACAAATGAACTATACGATGAATATGTCAAACATGTAAATATAACACATTAATAATTCTTTTTACTTAATATGTATTTATTAGGATCATTTTTTAAAAAACTGATGCATATGTTACATTTGTGGCCCATTTTGTCAAAACTACATTAGCAATGCCCTGAAGCTGGCAGGGTAAGTTCTGTAAGTTCATTTGAAGTAACCAGTGACCTTAGCCATCAGGGTTAAATGGTTTTATGCAAAGTGATGAAACAGTCAGCTCCACGGCACTGTCCACTGTATCATTTTCCCTTGTCCCTTGTACAAGCCGATGTAGTCAAACGTGATAGGATTTTTGTTGATGTTATGAAAAGCTTATTATTTAGCAACGGTTGCTAGATTTAAAAAATGCATTTGTGGGCATTTTTTTAACAAAACCGTTGTATCATTAGTTACATGTGCAAGAGGTTATTTTCTGAAGGTCATATTGAAAATCAAGTTGCAAGTGAAAATCACAACCTACTGGCTACAAGGTAAACCGATCTATATAACTAATATAACCACTGCTTTGATATACTGCCAAAGAAACGGACATCTGGTGCAAAGCCAGATCCGAAAGACCTTTCGGGGAAATCTCCTGAACAACCTGTGTTCCGGACGGGTTGTTTATTAATCTCCACCCTTTAATCTGTGAATGTGATTTATGGTGGTCATTAATCTCTGCCTGTGCATTAATTCTTCCCCATGTGGCTGATCTGCCCTGTGTCCTGCCATCTCCCAGCCGTGCCTACAGGCTGTGTCAAAGTCTATTTGTCATCTTGCCTTCTGGAGTGCAGGTCTCTGAGCGGACCTAAAGGGAGCATAAACCCAATCATAAACCTCATGCACTGTGAAATCTAACGTTTCTGGTGTAGAGAATAGGAATTTCTATGACTAGAATAGGCCATCAAAGTTCAAAACTCAGACCAGGCACATCAAAATCCCAATTGACACCTGGTTTAAAGAGGTTTGCCATGTAGCCAGCAAATAAAGAACTGTCATGATAACACAGAAAGGCTACATCAGCCATTACAATTACATTGCACTCTTGTAATTATAGGCATTTAATAACCGGTGCGATAGTCACCCACTCTTTCTACAAAAGCCATGTAAACCATCCTAAATAGATTTCTTTTATCAGAGAGAAATATGCTGGATTAAAATTCTAATTCTAATATATTTCAATAAATTCCAGTATTCGTGTTTGTTTCGGTGCATCAAGGATTAAAACAGCTCAATAAAGACAGGTTATTGTATTGTTGGATATATGACAGTCTATTCCTCAGTCAGTAGGATTTGGGAAGAAAGCTTTTGAGGGTGAGGAGGATTTCAGAACACGGAGGGACGGAGTCAAGATAGCATACACGTGTAGACACTGGTACCAACTGAAAAAAGGCATTAAACAGTTTTCTTCGAGCTGTGGCTCCCCTGAAAATACTGTGGTGGAATACAGCTCATCTTACTATACCCATATCAGGAATGCAATGAAGCAGGGAATGTGTTCTAAGGCAAATTGTTCTGAGCATCCTCAAATTTTAGGAAGCCTAACTGCAAAAAGTCTAAATGCACTGTAACCTAAGTAATTTGGAATATGCAGTAAAGCTAAATGTGATCTTTGCTGCACTGTATCAAGAAGGACTGTGCGGGGGGAGCACAGACTGTTGCCTATGCAGTAAATACAGGCAATCCTGAGAAGCCCATTAGGATCAGAAACGAGGCGTTCAAGGTTAAAAAAGATTTTGCTGGAGGGGAGAAGAGACTCGCGTGTCAGTGAATAATAAATAAAATGTTTTCACGTAGCGTGACTTGTCACTCACTCTGGTTTCCTGTTCAGTCCCACCGAGCGGCACAGGCTGGTGGGAGTCTGCGGCAGCAGGGACTTGCAGCGCGGGCTCCTCCTCTCGTCCTCTTCGGGGTCCGGGCTCGGCTGGCTGGGGGACGGCGGCACGGGCGGTGGGGTCGCGGCGGGCACGAGCTGCAACTGCTGCGGGGGCGGGGGGGCGGCGGCAGGCTGGGCCGAAGCCCCCCCGGCTTTGCTGGAGACCGCGCGCTGAGGATGCGGAGGAGGATGCGGAGGAGGAGGGTGGTGGTGGTGGTGCTGGTGGTGGTGGTGGTGATGCTGGTGGGGGTTCTGTGGATGAGGGTCCCTCAGCCGGCGGTTCTCTCCGATCAGATCCTCCACCTTGCGCTCGAGCTCGTCGATCCGCTGCCTCTGCGTCTGGATGAGGCTCTGCTGGTTCTGCACGATGGTGGTCAGCTCCTTCAGGTACAGCACGGCTTTCATGGGGTTGTCCAGCAGACTCTCCATGGCCAGGTGATGGGCAAGTGGAGGACGAGGGCTGGACACAGGCAGCGGCGCGTCGGGGAGGACCTGCAGAGGGTCTTCAGAGCTTGGGGTCTCTGAACGGCTGTGAGGAGAAATCTCCGTCCCTCTCTCTCTGAATCCCCTGCTTACGCCGCAACGATGCGGATGACGGCGCTCATGCTGGGCGTAAGATTCTTAATCCCACCCGTATCTGGACAAAACCACGCCCCCTCCCACTAAAGACCACTTCAAACGCTCTAAAAGGAGACGTGATTCTAATGTGTGTCCACAATAAATCATCACAAATGTGTTTTTTGGTTCACGTACTTGTGGAAACGGCTGACTGAGATGTGTTTTCATTTTAAATATATATGCTTGTTTTGGTAAAAACTGTGATACTAGAAAGCAACTCAGACCAGGTACAGATGCTGGTGTTCTAGACCAGGTGCTCTAGTAGCTGCCCCGTATTTGGACAAAACCACGCCCCCTTTCCACTAAAGTCCGTTTTAAACGCTCTAAAACAGATGACGTAATCCAATTATGTCCATAATTTGCACACAAAGCAAATAAATCTTCACATAATGTGTTTTTTGTTTCACTTACTTGATTCAGATGCATTTACATTTTAATAAGTATGTTTGTTTTGGTAAAAAAATAAAATTCACATTTTTGATACTCAGAAGCATTTCAGACATGTGGGGGTACATGCTGGGGGCTTTAGCTGCTCAAATAGGTGATCCAAACATGTGCATAATCTGCACACAGAGCAAATAAATGCTTTGTGTAACTAAAGACGTTTCAAACACTCTAAAAAGGTGACGTAATTAAAATATATCCATAATTTGCACACAAAGCAAATACATCTTCACATAATGTGTATTTTGGTTCATTTGTTTGTGGAAATAGTTGACTGAGATGTGTTTACATTTTAATATTTATGTTTGTTTCGGTGGGAAAACTTTTTTTCCCTGTATTTTTATACTATTTCACCCCAGGTGCATGTGTGGGCCTTAGGTGCTCAAAGACCTGACCCTTTTGCTGTGATGTCATTTCTGGTAAGATGGGCTTCTTTTTTGCTTGACTTCGTCCTGAGGATTAAAAAAAAAGTTCTTTTATGCCACCCCTGTCGACAAAAAATGATGAAGATTATGTCATCACACACCCTCTCTATGCTCCATCCCCACTTCCCCGTTGACCAAACAAATATTATTGAGACTCCGCCCACCATGTCGTCCAAAAAAGGAGAGGGGCGGGTCCTAAATTTGAGCACCTGCCCCTTTAAATGCACGGACTTGATTCAGAGCTTCAAAAGGTGCCAAATGTCTTTCTTGGATCTGATCGTGGTAGGGTTTGGCTAGAAGCTGCCAGGATCCTGCCGTGCGATTAGCTATTAATTCAGACTCACGAGATCCAGAAATAGCAGCGCAACGAGCTGCCAGCCAATCAGAGCGCAGCAGGCCGGCTGAGCCCGAAAACGGGTGTGGAGAAGCAGAGCTGATGCGGAGGAGCAGCTCCAGAAGAGACTGGAGGAGGAGCTGTAGTAGGAGGACTGACGTCAGCTCGTGACCAACAACACAAGAGCGTGTTTGCTCCTTACGCTTAACCCCATCCACTCCTCTCAGTGACCCACTACTTCCACTGCATTTTCTGATTCAGAAATACAATTTACAAGCAGGTTTCAGGAAAGCAAATCTTCACAAAGTCAGAAAGCCAAAGGCCGAGCCTGTCATCAGCAAAATGCTCATCCAGAAATCATCCAGAAATCTACAACTCTGCTTTCCTGCGGGGTAAACTAGGCCATTCACCTTACATTTTAAGGCAGCCAGGTGCAAAACTTTTCTAAACTACACTATATGGACGAAGGTACTGGGACGTCTGAGCATTACACCAACAGGGACTTTAATGACATTGCATTCAAATACATAGACTTAAAGACTTTAATATGGAGTTGGTCCCCCCTTTGCAGCTATTAACAGCTTCCACTCTTCTTGAAAGGCTTTCCGCTAGATTTTGGAGAGTTTCTGTGAGAATTTGTGCTCATTCATTCTGTAGAGCATTTATGAGGTCACCCACTGACGTTCCATTCCAGCTCATCCCAAAGGTGTTGGATGGGGTTGAGGTCAGGGCTCTGTGCGGTCCAGTCAACCACTAATGCAATGTAATTTGACTGAATATGTGTATTATATGAAGTGTTCCCAGTGAACTGGGACCACATGTATGATAAAAAAGAGCTGTTCTACAGCCTGCAACCCTAGTCGTGCACTGCTGCAAAACCCTGGAAGGACCATTTCCCCGACTTTGATGAACAGCCGTTTGATCTGCCGCAGTAATATTGGATTCTACTCCTCACAGTTGAACGCAAAACCAGTTATCAGAATGAAATCACATACATGGCTATGCAAATCATCTAATTACTCCCCGCCTCTAATAAATTCAGTATAATTATAGTCTATTAGCTCTGTAACATTTACTGTTACGGCTCAATAAGGAGCGCGCAAAATTAAGATGCAGGTGAATATCGGTAATAAACCTCTGCTGATAGACACACTGTTTGCAGTTTGGAGACAGAGTTCAACCTCCAACAATTCAAAGATATGATGGGCACTGGAGTCTACTGTGAAATCTATGATTTCTTCATCCTCCCACAGTTCACCGCTTGTCATAGATTTCAGCAGTGCAAATGCTGGGCATAAAGAATGTTGACAATGTAATGCTCAGTGCGAGTGACTCTGGCAAGCTGTCCGCCATATCTCCGACAGCACTGCCAAACGTAAAAAACGTAAAAGGCAAAATACTCAAAATGTGTGAATAGTCAGTGTGGCTGATTAGCGTGTACTTAAGCCTACCTTTATCTCTTTTATCATTCAGTATTAATGTCACTCAGTTACTACTGAAACTAGCTCATAATACTAATTGCTTCTTGTGTTATTGCTTTGTGATTTGGCGCCAACCCGAGGAGGATGGGTCTCACTTATGAGTCTCGGTTGCTCTTGGTTTCGTCCTTCTTGCTACTGAAGCCTCTGGCTTACTCACTCGGGACTTGGATTTCTGTAAAGCTGCATTGTGACAACATCTGTTGTGAGAAGCCCTATACAAATGAATGTAACTTGCCTTGACTTGACATTATGCACTTATTTCATTACACTGTGTAGTCTATCAGTTCACATATAAGTCTTCATTATGGCCTTCCATTACTCATTCTAGTACTTGAAAGGCTTTCTAATCTTGTGTTAGTGAACTCTTGATCATTCACGTCAGTTGCTGATAAATCAAAAGCGGACCACCCAGCAAACTGTGACAGGAACACTGTTGACTTGATGTTGAGCTGGAGCCTTGAATGACTGTAGGTCTTCGTTGCTGAATTTGCATTGATCTTGCTTGTTTTATTGGCCATTAATTCAGCATTAGAAAGGACTACAAATACAAGCATGGGTTACATACAGAAGCTTGAAGGTTTGATCTCTGTCTGTGCCTCTCCAAAACGTGTGATCCATCAGTGAGGATTGTTTAATCAATGTTTAACATAGACATATCTTCAAAGTCAACATACAAAGGGCATATTGGGGTCTTGAAGTCAGGAAGACCTTGAAACTCTGTGAAGGGGATTGAGGCCACCAGCCAGTATAGATCAGCCAGGATCTGGCTTCCATACGGTCATTGCTACAAACTAATTTCTAAAAGGGGCCTAATCACCCATGCAATCGAATGTCATTTCTACTGCAAATGGGGCCAAAAATGCTTTTTGCACTGTTGCTGCGAACCAGACTAACTGGTCAGTGATGAACACAGCCATACCGTTTTTGTCCAGCTTGAGTTATAATATTCTGTCCACTAATGTTTACACATGGCATAAGATGAAGATGTGATCATCGCTTTTAATATGCCTGGCATAAAAGATGAACATGGGCCAGTTTTTAGGTAGGCTACAAATTATTGTTGCCAAGGAGTGGCTGCAAAGCTTGTCATCCATCTTCAGCCGTCAATATGCAAAAACATCCTATGAGCTCCACTGAGAGAAGTACAGCCGGGGGCTGTGCTTGTTGTTATTTCTAATTCGAAAGGTGTTTACGTTCTTCAGATAAATTATTCTATAAGAAAATCATGCTACTGTTAGCATGTTCTGTTTGTGGGAGGTATAGGTACCATTGGATCTATACAAGTTTATATATTCACGTGTAATCAATTTTCAGTCTGCAGAAAACCAGTATGAATACAAACATTTGTTTGCTGATTTTGCACTGCAGCGAATGTCATTAATGTATACTTAATTAATCACTCTGTCACCCAGAGCCTATCCCGGGGTCAATGGGTGCGAGGCAGGGACTCACCCTGGGCGGGGCGCCAGCCCACCACAGGGCACACACACACACACACACACACACCATTCACTCACACACTCACACCTACGGTCAATTTAGGATCCCTAATTCACCTGACACGCATGTCTTTGGCCTGATGGAGAAAACTGAGACCCCGGAGGAAAACCACACCACCACAAGGAGAACATGCACACTCCGCACACGGGCCAGGACCCGGATTCAAACCAGGTGTGAGACAACAGTGCTACCCACTGCACCACCAAGGGGCATACACTGAATTAATCAAATAATAATATATAATTACATAGTTAACTTTGAAGATTAGATTGACATACACTATATGAACAAAAGTATTGGGACACCTGACAATTAAACCAACAGGGACTTTAATGACATTGCATTTAAATACATAGACTTTAATATGGAGTTGGTTCCACTCTTCTTGGAAGGCTTTCCACAAGATTTTAGAGTGTTTCTGTGTCCATTCGTGCTGTAGAGCCTTTATGAGGTCAGGCACTGATGTTGGAAGAGAAGGCCTGACTCGCAATCTTCGTTCCAGTTCATCTCAAAGGTGTTGGATGGGGTTGAGGTCAGGGCTCTGTGTGGGCCAGTCAAGTTCTTCCACACTGAACTCATCCAACCATGTCTTTATGGAGCTTGCTTTGTGCACTGGAGCACAGTCATGCTGGAATAGAAAAGGTTCTTCCCCAAACTGTGTTCACAAAGTTGGAAGCACGGTGTTGTCTAAATTGTCTTGGTATGCTGAAGCATTAAGATTGTCCTTCACTGGAAGTATGAGGCTACCTGAATTCAGTAATTAACAGGCATGTTCCAATATGTTGGTCCATATAGTGTGTTTTCAATGTAAGGATCTAATCCTACACTGATCAGCATAAAAGACATCTTGTGAACATGCACAACATGTGGATTTTTCATGACCTATTTTGTACCCAGATGATCCAGAGGTTCATTAGGCCTTTGGCCATGGATTGAAAGTTCAGTGGAAGTGACAGGAGAATCAATCACTCACCTCTTGATTTCAGTTTTATGAAAAACAAAAAGCATTGTTCTAGGACTCCTGGAAGTTTCAGATACATCACTGACTGTGAATATGAGAGGCATCCTCTCCATTAGGTTTCTGTCAGGTGGTAAACACCCACAGCTCTGCGCCAGAACTTTTTACTGAAGGAATCATTCTATGAGTACTACATACAAGGTAAAATATATGGAATGCACACACAAACACCGGTGCAAATGCTTTATTTTAACCAGTCTGTTTAAACACAACAAATTAACACATCTCAGGACTTGCAAAGTCATTTATACAGTCCTGCCTCTTTCTCAGCAGGAGTCTCTTTTGAAGTCTGACCTTAAAGTCCATGGAGGAGCAGGCTGGAGGTTTGGCAATGGCGCCACCTGTAGGCTGCTACAGCTAGAGCAGCCATGAAACCTTTGTGTGCAGTGCTGGTTAAGTAAGCACGTACTGTTAGAATTCCATAGTAGGACTTAAAAATAAGCACCAAGAGTGTTTTTTTCCTCATTTTTTTTATTTATCATGTTTTGATTTATTGGGTCCGAAATCTAGCTCTAAAGGTCACAGTTTGGCACCTCTGAAACATTAAGTAACTGCAAATAGGATAAAAAAGACAGATTTAGACCATTTTTATGGTAGTGGTATAGTAGTAGTATCTGGTTGAATGTCATTCCATTGGGCCATTTTCTTCTTTCACTCATTATTTTTAATTGTTACTTTTTTTCTCATTGTACTTTCAGAATCCTTCTATTTAATTTTGGTACATTTTAATCCATTCCAGTTTGTTCACAGACTTTAAATATTGTAATGAACGGTCAAGAACAGTATTGTGATATTTGCCGTATCACACTGAACAAATGATCATTTCTTAAAGTTGCAATGTATTTAAGCATCGTTTAAGAAGAACAGTTTCTCGTTTGGGTAAAGCTGAAGTGTCAACATGCCTCTCGTTTGGCGAGAAGGAAGACCTTGCCACCCCAATATCTAATGCATGTTTACATTCTTGATGTAATCTTTGTTTCCCCTTTCCTGTCTCTCAATGTCTGTGAAAAATTAATGCTTTCTTTGCTGAAGTGAGATCTCATTTCCACGCGCTCTTTTAGTGAAAACTGAGAATTCCCTCAACATCTCAAAAGCCAGTACTGCATTTATGACTTGAGCTGAGCTGATCTCAAAGTAAATTGCAGCGCTTCCTCGATGGGTTTGCTTTTCATGTTTTGACTTTTCAATTGATTTTTTTTAGTGCTTTCATTTCCTTTCACACTGCTTTGGCATTCTGCATTAGGCCTCTTTCAGTCTATGATCCCAAGTTATGCCTGCAGCATACTGGTGATTTCTTGAGGTTCATTAAAATATACACATATACATACTGCATGTTTTTGTATCTCAGCTGTGAATGACTCTTGGCTAAGGAGTGAATGGTGCATCACTGTAATGTCCCACAACTTCAGTGAGAGTTAGGGAAAATGTCCTTATGAAATGGTAAAATGTGAATATGGTCGTTTCCAGCTTAGACTGAATCGTTCCCGTTTTCTCATGCACAATACTGGATTATTTAAAACCATTCTTTGGGTTTAAATGTGGTCATGTGCTCTCCACAGTCTCCACAGAAAATAACAAGAGAGAACATGGTCTTTTGAGAACATGCTCTAATGACGTGGTGTATTTATATGGCAGATTAATTATTATTATTATTATTATTATTAGTAGTAGTAGTAGTAGTAGTAGTAGTAGTAGTATGACCTGATTATAATATAAAAAAGTAAGGTTTACTGTATAAAATAAAATACTTTTGTCTGATCATGTGCCTTTTTGTTGCTGTACGTCTTTATTCACACACATCACACGGTGAGGCCTGGCCTCTGAAGCGTCTATAATTGAATATTTAGGAAAAACAGGGGTAACTCTATATCAAGAGTCACAAATTAAATGTTAACTACATTGTTAAGCAACTGATTATCATTTCTAAATAGTTAGTTGTTGGTATTACTAAGTGCATATTAATTACTGACTGAGTACACTTATAATAGATTGTTGAGGTTGTAATTAGTTTAGTTCATATTTATATATTAACTGTACTGACTGCTCCTTACTGATAATAAATTGATAAGGAAGTGTTTTTGATCACACAAATGAGATCATTTTTCATCTGTTTCAAAACAAGAGTACTGGTGTTTCTTATTTTCTTTAAATAACAGAAAAATTTAGCAGACTAGAAGGTAAATATATTCAAGGTTATAGCTACCATAATGTTTTATTCCTCTCAATTCACACTTATCATTATTAAAACACTGACTGATGATCTCAGCAGTGCATCATCTCAGTACATGCACTAAAAAGGTTTAGCTTTACTCTAGACATACTTGCTGCAATGACTGATTAAGAGAAGACAGTTTCATCATTGCTACATTACCATTCGTTAGCATTCAAATGGACCATTTCATTCAAAACCTGTTTATGTGTGATCCCTATTAGCACATATAAACGGTTTTCAGTGGTGATATTTGTTATCGGATGACTATTGTTAAAGGATGAATTGCCTTCAGTTTCCTATACAGTAAGTTTAGTGAATGATAAAGATCTGCTAAAAATACAAAAATACTACTCAAGGACTCCATATAAACTATGAGATCCGGCACCATCTAGCTCAGCGTATCATTTAAGATTCAGTTCTTCATCATTTCTAATCCCTAGAGGAATGATCTGCTTCACCAAAGCTGGTATAACACATTAAATATGAAAAATGCTACACTACTGGGGTTGGGGTGCCAAGTTTCTAAGTGTAGGCAGAGATTGTGTCAACCGTGGGACGTTACCTCCTAATGAGGACCCGCATCACTCCGGAATCCACCTCTCACTTGCTCTTAATGAGAAGCCCCAATGTCTTTCCCCTGTCATTTGCCACTTCAAAAGCAAGCTGACACATATCCTGATCATAGCCTCATGATATCCACACTGATTCAGAAGCTTCTGGAAGAGGCAGCCATTTTAACAGAGTAGTCTCGTCTATGCTGGCCTCCTGAGGAGCAGTCGGGTAGTCCTCAGGTTGCATAACACCCTCATTTGAGCCTCTTTTTGATCTCTAGTACTTTGTCCCAACTCACAGATCTCTGCAGCCTAACTCTGGGCGTGTGCGAGAGCAGCAGTTGGAAATGTCAGAGTGAAAGGCTTTAAAAGTGAGCTGTCACCAACGTTCAACCGAATTTTTCCCACTTTTGAAGGTGCAAAGCCTCAGGCCCTATCTTTTGATCAAAGAAAATATGTTTAATCAGAAGTTAAAATTAGGGGTTCACTGTTCCGATACTCAGTACCAGTACAGGTCCGACACAGGCCAAAATTACTGCATCAGGTTTCAAAAAATGCCTGAACTATCACTCAAAAGCTTGACTAAATTCTGAGTGACAGGCCATAGAGAGACATACACAGCTGAAGACATGAGTGATACAGATGAGCAGAGAGGCACTATGTAGGAATTAATATGCAGGTTAAGGTTTCGGTTAAGCAAAATATACAC
>JBBPCZ010001151.1:0-15828 GCA_037974445.1 Brycinus macrolepidotus
TCTTTCTCTCTCTCTCTCTCTCTCGCTCGCTCTTTATCTTTCTCTCTCTATCTCCCTGTGTCTCTCTCTCTCTCTCTCTCTCTTTCTTTCTCTCTCTCTCTCTCTCTATCTCCCTGTATGTCTCTCTCTCTCTCTCTCTCTCTCTCTCTCCCTCTCTCTGTGATGAGTATGAGGGATCTTGCTGTGGCCTGAATTGGCAAACACTTTATTACTTCTTTGTTTTTGTTTTTTTATAATATATGAATGGTGCCATTCTGCGGTTCAGCATGTGTCTTTTTTTCTTGAGCACACACACACACACACACACACACAAACACACACACACACACACACACACACGTTTTGAGTTAATGTTTGACCTGTGGAGGTCACATCCTGCACAGATGGAGACAGTACTGAGTTAAACCATCCAGAACAGAGAGAGAGAGAGAGAGAGAGAGAGAGAGAGAGAGAGAGAGAGATAGAAAGCATGAGAAGAGAGAGTGTCTATAGCAATAATTCTGAATAAACTCAATCAGGTGTGTTTAATCATGTTTTTTTCTCTTTGTGAGGACCCCACGTCCTCATAATAGTAATAGTAATACTGGTAGTAATACTGGTAAAATTGTTCAAGTGGGGACATTTTGCTGGTCCTCTTAATAGAACGTGCTGCTTTTCACCACTTTTTTGCTTAAAAACAAAACAGCAGAAAGAGCTTTTTGGTCATTAAGGTTAAAGGTCAGGGTCACATTTAGGTGTCAGATGTTTAGATGTTTAGTCCTCAAAAATATAATAATACCAACATGAGTGTTTGGGTTTGTGAGCAATATTGGGGAAGCTGCTCCTGCCCCATACATTCAATGACCCACATCATTGCAACACACACACACACACACATGCGCGCGCACACACACACACACACACACATACACACACACACACACTCACGTAGCCACCTGGCCCAAGTCTGTTCTGCTCGATCATGTTCTGTGTGTGCATCCCAGATGTGCTCCCTGTCCAACATATGTGTGTGTGTGTGTGTGTGTGTGTGTGTGTGTGTGTATTGTTTTTTGAAACCGTAACCCACTTCCCCCCGCCAACCCGCCGCTTATGAGACCGGTCATGGTCTTCTTTCTTCTAAAATTACGTCTGGGACTCACACTGTAGATTTTATCACCCACTGACAACCCTGTCCCCCTCGCCCTCCTCCTCCCCCCCATCAGTAATCCATCTCTATTGTAACTGAGGTGAGTTCCAGTCTCCCACACTGGACACTACGCCTCCCCCACTGGTCAGATTACACTGCCAGCCTGCATGTCCTCTTCCACCACCTGGGAATGTTGTTGTTGTCATTTTTGTTGTAGGAATGAGCCTCCAGTTCTTCCAGGCTCCAGGTTCATTCAAACATTAACTTTAACAAACAAGTAGTTTGTTCAGTATTGTTTGTCTAATGTTAACCTACTTGTTTACATTACCAGTGTCTATTCGAGGGGCCCAGTTGAGACTTTAGCCCACCCTGAGCCATATGTTCTGTGCAGTCTGTCTGTCTGTCCCTGGAGTGGCACTGAGGTGGTACCCCAAAGTCACTGAGGTGGTACTTCTAAGTTACTGGGGTAGTGCTCTCAAGTCACAAGAGTGGTATCCTCAAGTCACTGCAGTTGTATCCCAAAGTCACTGCGGTGGTACCCTCAAGTCACTGGGT
The DNA here is from genome assembly GCA_037974445.1 of Brycinus macrolepidotus. Taxonomy (NCBI): domain Eukaryota; kingdom Metazoa; phylum Chordata; class Actinopteri; order Characiformes; family Alestidae; genus Brycinus; species Brycinus macrolepidotus. Next base: position 1,682 of record JBBPCZ010001151.1, read on the forward strand.
TGGTACCCTCAAGTCACTGGGTTGGTACCCTCAAGTCACTGGGTTGGTACCTTCAAGCTACTAAAGAGTTGTCCTCAAGTCACTGGGGTGGTACCCCCACATCACTGCAGCGGTACCCTCAAGTCACTGGGTTGGTTCCCCAAGTTACTGGGTTGGTCCCTCAAGTCACTGGGTTGATACCCTCAGGTCATTGGGGTGGTACCTTCAGGTCACTGGGGTGGTACCCTAAAGTCACTGAAGGGATGCCCTCAACTTACTGGAGTGATACCCTCAAGGGAATGAAGGGGTGCCCTCAAGTCACTCGGTTGTTTCCCTCAAGTCACTAAAGTGGTACCTTCAAGAAACTAAGGCGGTACTCTCAAGTCGCTAAGGTGGTACCCTTGATTTACTGAGATGGTACCCTCAAGTCATTAAAGTGGTACCCTCAAGTCACTTGATTGGTACTCTCAAGTCACCAAGGTGGTACCTTTAAGTCATTATGGTGGTACCCTTGAGTCTTTGGGTTGGTACCCCCGAGTCTCTGGGTTGGTACCCCCGAGTCACTGAGGTGGTACACTCAGGCCACTGAGGTGGTACACTCAGGCCACTGAGGTGGTACCCTCATGTTACTAATGCTAATTGCTAGCATAGCACTACAGCAATTTTTTGAATGATCCTAGCAAGTGAATTAAGAGGCTTCTCCATTAAATGTTTCTGTATTCCAGCATACTGTACGACTTTTTTGTTTTGGAGCATTTCCGTTGGTCAGTTCATTATGAAATTTTCAAATGATGCAAAAGAGTCAAATTTATGACCAAAGGCTGGATGGGGTTTGTTCAGTATTGTGACTGTGGTCCTGAAATGTGCCGAGTAGTTCAGGTAGCTGATTGCCATCTTCACAGGAACTTCATGTTGAGGCCAGTGGTTTCTGACAGCAGCAAACCGTTGGCTCAGTGGTCTCTGTTAGAGCAGTGGAGGCATGTTTCAGAGGGATAAGGCAACTTCGGCATCATAAATCAAGGCAGGGTGACAGTGTGTATCCAGACCAGTTGCAGAGGAGGAGCCCAAGTGGAGCCCAGAAACTGGTCAGGGCATAAAAATGATATTATCTAAGAGAAAGGTCTCTCTTAAGTCTCACAGAACTCCACAAAAAAGTGAGTATGTATCCTAATTTTTATCAGTTTCTCCCCAGCATGGTCATTGACACCCATCATATGTTTTTTTAAGGCTGGCAAGACTCTTGAAGCTCCACCACACATTTCCAAACCACTAAGTGGCCAAATGTGGTTATGTGTCTTGGACTCCAGATCACAGTTTTGAGCTCTTGATCTCAGAGTTTGAGATTTTAAAAAAGGTCTGGGCAGAAGGAGTCTGTAGGTACAATATTTTAGCTTTTGAGTTGAATGACCAAATGATTGACAACCTAAAAACCCTGATCCACCACCAGGTTCATTGGGACGGCACCCACAAGGTGCCTAGATGGTGTTCAAGGTGTTCCAACCACTCAGCATTCAGCACCAACAGTATACTGATCACCGGCCAGATCATCTGAAGTCATCTGCACCTGTTTCTTCACTGGTTCAGGACTTAAGTTAGATGGTCTTTGTCTTGCTTGAATGATTCATACGTAGGTCACTGTGTGTCTTAACAAGCAAAAGAACATTCCTCTGAAACTGGTCAGGTTCAGGGACTGGACTGAAAATGATAGTCTTTGAAAGTCCTTCAGGAATTCTGGAGAACTGTTCCAAAAGACCACATTAAAAATACAAGAGAGTCTGGATCTTTGGAAGCAAAATATGAAGAAATGGGGGGAGGGGGGTGCTAGAGGTCTGTTACAGCTGTGTTAAAGCTGTGTTTAAGCTGTTTTAGAGCTGGGTTAGAGCTGGTTTAAGCTGTGTAGAGTTCTGTTACAGCTGTGTTAGAGCTGTGTTAAAGCTGTTAGAGCTGTTTTAGAGCTGTGTTAAAGCTGTGTTAGAGCTGTGTTAAAGTCGTGTTAAAGCTGTGTTAGTACTCATTTAAAGCTGTGTTAAAGCTGTGTTAGAGCTGTATTAAAGCTGTGTTAGAGCTGTGTTAAAGCTGTGTTAGAGCTGTGCTAGAGCTACGTTAGAGCTGTGTTAGAGCTGTGTTAAAGCTGTGCTACAGCTGTGTTAGAATTGTGTTAGAGCTGTGTTAAAACTGTGTTAGAGCTGTGTTAGAGTTGTGTTAAAACTGTTAGAGTCGTGTTAGAACTGTGTTAAAGCTGTGTTAGAACTGTGTTAGAGCTGTGTTAGTGCTGTGTTAGAGTTGTGTTAAAACTGTGTTAGAGCTGTGTTAGAATTGTTAAAGGTATGTTAGAGCTGTGTTAAAGCTGTATTAGAGTTGTTTTAAAGCTGTGTTAGAGATGTGTTAGAGTTATGTTAAAGCTGTGTTAAAGCTGTGCTGGAGCTGTGTTAAAGCTGTGTTAAAGCTGTGTTAGAGTTGTGTTAGAGCTGTATTAAAGCTGTGTTAAAGTTGTGTTAAAACTGTGTTAGAGTTGTGTTAGAGCTGTTTTAAAGCTGCGTTAGAGTTGTGTTAAAGCTGTGCTAGAACTGTTAAAACTGTGTTAAAGGTGTGTTAGAGCTGTGTTACAGTTGTGTTAAAGCTGTATTAGAGCTGCGTTAAAGCTGTATTAGAGCTGCGTTAGAGCTGCGTTAAAGCTGTATTAGAGCTGTGTTAGAACTGTGTTAAAACTGTATTGGAGCTGTGTCAGAGCTGTGTTAGAGCTGTGATGGCTTCAGGCTGACATTGCAGTGAAGTGTAGCTATGACACAAACCACTGGCATTCAATTATGTGTGTGTTTGTGCTTGTGTGTGTGTGTGTGTGTGTTGCAACATGTGCAATAGCAAGCACCAGTATGATTCACCATACATGTATGTACATTGTGGGTTCTGTGAGAGAGAGAGAGCAAAGAAAGACAAAGAGAGAGGAACACAGTAAGAAGCTGAAAAAGACAATAAATGAAAGAAAGAATGAATGAATAAATACAATAAAAATAATGTAATAGAAGAGAGATAGCACAAGAGAGAGAGAAAGAGAGAGAGAAAGAAAGAGGGAAAAGAGAAAGAGGATGAGAGAGAGAGAGCACTGCTTAATGTCACAGTCACATACACAGACAGTTGGTGAGCACTGTTCAAATCTCTCTCTCTCTCTCTCTCTCTGTCTCTCTCTCTCTCTCTCTGTCTCTCTCTTTCTGTCTCTCTCTGGTTAATGAAGTCTTTGTTTCTTCGTGTCCTCGAGTGATTCGGTCATTTACCGTTGACCTCCCGTCTGTGTGTCCAGAGCTCTGATCTATTTTTGCCCCACTGGTGTGTAAAGTTATGAACACTCAGCCCTGTTTACAGTAAAGCCTCCCTGCCTCGATTCAGCCAGACCGTTAGGTGAAGCACGAGAACTTCTTTTACTGAGTACTATGAAAACAGGACACAACAGTAAGCAGGTACAACCAGAATCTTCATCAAGAGTCTCTTTATAAAGGCCCATATCATCAAAAACTGACCATAAATGACTTTTGGCAGAAAGAAAGAGTTTGTTGTTGCGTGTAAACAATGTTCAAAACAAACCATCCCCGCTCAAGTCCATAAAGTCCAAATGTAGCTGGATTTAAACTCACTGTTTGTGTGATGTCACAAATGCCTACGGCAGGTAAGCTCCGCCCACTAAAATTGTGTTATGGTTAAATGTTGCTCTCTAATATACAGTACTGTGCAAAAGTCTTGGGCACTCATCCACATTGTTCAAAGTCATTTTTCTCAGCCTGTGATAGTTAATGTGTCTTTCAGTCAGCAAAGTTAACATTAAAACAAATGCAAACAAACAAGAAAGCAGTAAAAGTAAGGAGAACAAAAAAATATTCAAAAGTAAATAGTGATGTTGTGTTCAGTATATCGGTTTGTTCCTTGTGGAAGTCCAATATCTGGAACCGAACCTGTGTTCTCCTCACCAGCTCACACAATATCAACTACTTTTACAAACAAAACTAATCTGATACTTTTTACTGCTTTCTTGTTTGTTTGCATTTATTCTAATGTAAATTTTACTAGACATTTTATCACATGCCTTTTGCACTTTTGCACAGGACTGTACATGTAATTAGATCAGCATGTCAAAAGGAGGAGCTTGTACTGGATGTGGATGGATGGGAGGCCACTGCAAACCAGGGTGATGCGAGCAAATTCTTTTAAAGAAGGGCAAGAGTTTAGCCATTCAAAGTTCTTCTGAAATATTGGTTCTCCGTTACCGCTGTTGGTCTGTCAGTCGCTCGTGTGGTCGCCCAGTCCCCCTCAAGCGTGGTCTGACCAGTCGAAGCGTCTGGTTCTCGCAGTTTTTCTTGGAATATTTTTTGGGTTCCTTGAGCAGCCTGGTATCTTCAAGGCTCCAGAGGAACAATGGCCCTGTTTGATGAGAGCTCAAAGACAGGTCAACAACTGTTCAGTTGTTTTCCAAAGAAAGACAAAAAAACAGACCATGTACTGTCCCAAAAAAAAACAGCAAAGCAATTGTGCCGCCGCATCGTGAGGGTCATGTGACGATCTTCTTGAATGAATGGAGTTACAGTATGAGGAAGGGGGGAAGGATTGATTTTGCTTTCTGTTGGCGATGCTGGCTGGAATGAATGGCAGAAACTGTTGCTGCTGAAGCTGCTGATATTCCAGTCCATGGAAAAGACCTTTTTTTCACATTTTTGTCCTCAATGAACAAGTGCCAAGGTTTGATTTGTAAAATCTGGGGGTGTAAAAATGCACCATGATCCAAAAGTCTGAAGTAGGAATTGTGCAGAGGTGCCTGAGTACTCGATAACTGTTCCAGGAACGAGGACATTGCTATTCAGGTACTCATTATTTTTTAGCAAAATATAGAGAAATACAGAAAATATAGAGGCTCACATCAATCCATCCACTCATCCATTACCGAAGTGCTCAGTAACCATTCAAGGGACATAAGTACCAACATCACTGTTCTGGTACTTGTTATGTTTTAGCACAGGATGGTAGAATTTATACATCCATCCATCCATCCATCCACCCATCCATTATCTGAACTGCTTATCCTTAACCATGGTGGCTGGGGGGTCCTGGAGCCTCTCCCAGGACTCATAAGCTCGAATAGCAGAAACTCCACTGCTGTTAAGGCTGCTGCTACTCCAGTCAATGGAAAAGGCACTTATTTTCCTTTTTGTCATCAATGAAAAAGTACTGAAGTTTGATTTTGGGGGTGTAAAAAGGCACCATGACCCAGAAGTAAGAGTCAGGTTCTGACCAAGATAGACCTAAGTGCAAAATAAAACAGACAACAATATTTATTCCATAAATCAGCAGATTACAAAAAACAGACAGGGCAGTCCAAAAAGCAGACAATTCTGAATCATCACACCAAAGAACTGAGTACAAGAGTAGAGTTCAAATAGTCAGAGTCTGGAAAGGCAAACCGAATCGGCGAACGGAACAAAAGGGCCGAGACAGGAATCAAAGTCAAGAAAAATGGCAGTCAATGGCAATGCTTCGCAAATCTGAAGTGGAAGAATGTGAAAAACACAAATTTCAATTTGCAAAATGCCAAGTGTCCACTTGAACAAAACTGTGCCATTAATTTTATGTCAATTTTATTTTGAATACACTTAGCAACATATTCTGAATCACAATCTATCAAAATATCCACAATACAGATTAAATAAAAAATAAATTTAAGATTTTTAGTCACTTAACAAGGACAATCCAAGGAATAGGCAACCTAGCCGGCTGTCTAGTACCCGCCTCTCCCCCAGTCGACAAAAATGTAGATGAATACACCCTTCCTGTTCATTTGGTTGGCATTTTACCAGTTCCATTTTCAGGTTAATCTTTTGCTTCTAGAGAATATATTTTACTCTGAGAGACTTTCTTTTTCGTCTGGTTTTAGCAATGTTTTTTACTTAAACAATAAGCCTACAACCCCACATTACTGTTAGCCAAAGTCTGTTTTGTTTTGTCTGTTTGTTTGTTTGTTTGTTTATTAAACTTGATCCTTCCCTAGAATGAAATGATCTAGAAGGACTAAAATAACTGTAAATGGTTTCAAAATAGTCAAATCAATGGTGCAGTTTGAGTTTTCATAGTGAACTGAATAGTTTCCTAATGAATCATGAATCTAATTAGAAAATTTGAGTTCACCTGCTGGAGGAATTGTTTGATGAAGAGGTGTAGTCAAATCAAATTGAGGTCAGAAGTTCACACCCCTATTGGGTTCTAATTCCTCGAATTTCTCAATACAGATTTCTTCACTCATTCAGTTTCAGAGTTTCATGTTCCTGCCAAAAAGTGGTCTACAGCTAAGTCATGAGATGTTGATTTCTCTTGTTCTGTATTTTTCCCACTGGCTCTGTCTCTCTCCTAGTCACGCTTTGTGATGGTTGTTTCTCAGCGGTGAAGCAGCCGGTGACTGTGAGTCATAGAAAACCTCCAGCTGGAGGCCATGGTGCTGCAGCTGGGAAGGATTAAAACTCAGCCTGGTTTTTCGTCACGGTGCCAAAGAAACATCCAGAGTCAGTTCAGCTATAGTTCTACTGTAAAATCCACCAATGCAAACGGCTGACTGAAATTATCTGCATATTTGGCATTCCAGCTAATCTACAATCATAAAAAAATAAAGGTGCAAAAAATAGGCTCTTTGGAGAAACTCCACAAAGGAACTATGCTCTGTTCTTCAGGGAACAGTAATCAAAAGTGGTTCTTCAGTTGTATCTCTTCAAAGAATCCTTTTAGTAGATATGTTAACATGGTGCTTCATGAATCAAGGCTCAATTTTCTGTCATCCAAGAAATGAGGCGAGAACCTGAGTTTCTGAGGTCAAGTCAAGTCTCAAGTCTCTGAGGTTCGAGTTCCAGACAAGTCTACAGTTATTAGGGTTCTAATTCCAGTCGTGTCTTGTGTCACAGGTGTTCAAGGTTCAGGCGAGTTTTGAGTCACTGGCACTCGAGTCATAGTCAAGTCTTGTGCCTCTGTGGTTCGAGTTTGAGTCAAGTCTTGAGTCTTTGGGGTATGAGGTTGAGTCAAGTCTTGGAGACAGCTTGGAGAAGTGGTCCTTTACCATTTATTCACGTTATGTACTTGGATTGCATGTTGTTCTCTATTCCTTTAGTGATCAGTGACTGACCAGTAACTTCTGCCAAAAACCAGGTGCTTCTAGGACTTACTGACCCATTTTTGCTCAGAAGTGAAGAATTTCTGACCTACATAACCAAGCCAAGTAGGTGCCAGAACCCTGGAGAGAGGAAGAAAGAATATTCTTTGACCTAACTCTGAGACCTGAGACCATTGTATCTCCACAGGATCTTAAGGTTGGCTCAGATGATCTGTCATCATGTGGTACATGGGAAAAACACCTCCTGACCTCTTCTAAGGCAGGAATAACGGACATCTACTGTTAAGCTCAATCATTCACCCCATAAAAACTTTCTTAAATATGGTTCCTGAATGGTTCTTGGCCTGAATGTAGTTTCTGGTTGGTGTAGAGCCTTACATTATGAGAAGGTTCTTTGAGATAAGGTTCTTCACACTCAGCTCGTACAAATACGGTTCTTTGAAGAACTATCAACAGAAATGGTTCTTTAAGGGGCTTCTGTGATGTTCTAAGGCAAAGAATGTTTATGTATTTCTGTTTAGGGTTAATGGAAAACAGCAGTTATGCTAGACAAGGCATGCTGATTATGCTAGGCATGCTAAATCATCCCTGTGGGGCCCTCGTGAACTTCCTTCGTCACTGTCCATTAACGCTCATGCCAGAACCACATGTCCTGTGGTCTCAGAGCCTCAAAAATGTTCACTCAGCTCCCAGTCATATGGCCATTACAGAGAGAGAGGGAAAGGGAGGGAGGAGGAAATTTTGCACAGTTTGGAGAGCTTATCTGATCGGGTGAAGATTGTTTATATCAGAATGGAGTTGTGTGTCAGCTGTGGCCTTCAGTGATGTCTGGGGTTTGACTTAAGTCACCTTTAACCTTCCTAAATAGGAACATTTTAATCCCATCAAGTAGATTTTATTCAATATTTATATCAAGTATTTTGAGAGCAAGAACTTTTGTCAAAATAGTCAGATTTCCATTTTTAAGGAGAACGTCTGAATATGAATTTTTTTAGGATTTTATTTTAGACAACTTAATTTGAAATATTAATTTTCTTAGAGCTTTATTCTGAAAATTAATTTTTTAGAACTTCATCTGGTATATTAATTTTCTTAAGACCTAATTCTAGATATTTACATTATTATAACTTCATTATGAATATTAATTTAATTAGAACTTCATTCTAAATTTTTAGATTTTAATTCTGCACAGTAATTTTATTAGATTTTTTATTCATTAGTTTTATTCATTCTTCATTCTAGATTTTTACTTTCATTCTAACTTAATTCTGGACATAGATTTAATTTATAGAAGAACTCTATTTTGATTATTGATTTTAAAAACTTAGATATTCCGGATCCATTCTGGATATTTATTTTCTTAGAATTTCATAATGTATATTACTTTCATTAAAACCTCATTCTGGGCGATACTTTTATTTGAACTTTATTCGAGATTTAAATCATATTACAAATAAATTGTGGAAATTTATTTTACTAGAACCTCGTTCTGATTACTAATTTATTAGATTTTATCACTATTACTTTAATTTGGTTCAGAACTTCTGAACAGTAGTGTTTGTTCTTCTAGACTGGTCTAAGGGGCTTGGCAGGAAGGAACATCTGTTCGGAATGTGCTGGATGTTTGAAAAATATGCGCTTTAGTCACGCTCTGGTGGTTCAGAAGGTTTCGTCACGGTGTGTGATGTTGTGTAAATACGTCACCTGTTCTCAGTACAGTGTGGAAGAGCTCAGGCCAGGCTGAAGATAAGAGCCAGGCTCTATCTGAGGAGAATACCAGTCATACCTTCAGCACCAGGGTTGATCTTCAGCTACAAAGGAATGTGGAGAACTTTGAGATCTCCTGTTATCTGTTTTGATTGACTTTTGCTTGGGAAAATATGTTCTAGTGTAAAATGTAATATTGTTGTGAATTATATAATCTTTTACAGAAGTTCGATCAGACTTAAAATATACTGTATGTGTAGCCATTACAGCCACTAAATATAGTTAAACAAAACAGAACTTTGAGTATCTGTTTACCGTGCGGCACTAGTTTCTCACTGAATCAACACCAAACACCATGTGTTTCATTATTTTCAATAGAATTGTTAGCATAAAGACATCCTCTATATTGCCTACATCCTGCACTGAGCTTTGGAGCTTCTAAAAGACAGACAGAGCTTCAGCCAATCACATGTTAGTAAGAAACAACACGACCAATCAAGTACCGATACTGGGTTAGGAAGGCAGGATTTGCTGTAGAGGAACAGAACTGTTAACAGAACTGTGCTCATCTCATCTTTCAGTAGGAGCTTTTCCCTCATTTGGTGGAAACTGCAAGAAGAACCAGGTTCTTGAGACCCTGTGGCCTAAGTTCATCATATCTGGCCCTCAAAACCAGGCCAAATTCATGGCAGAACTCTAAAGAAACCAAGGAAGAAAGAAATAAGGGAAGAGTTTGAGAGGAGTGGTTTAAGGAGCAAAGGTCCAGGATTCTTAGAAAGCCTATCTAGACTGAAACATCTGCACTCATCCTCCTGCACCTAAATGTATTTATTATGCATTAATTGTGTTTATCAGAGAACATCTTTAGGTTCCTGGATGGTTCTTCAAAGGATGTATTTGTTAGTGAATGACACAAGTGTGAAAAATCTTCTAGAGTGTAGAAGTAACATCCTACAACCACACACCTAAGCCAGGAACGGCTGAGGATCCTTTACTAAGAACGAACGACATATTCTCCCATGCCCACATGGTTTGCTTTTTGATCCTCTTCAGTTGAGAGTTCTGGAGAACTTGGAGATCTCCTGTTGCCTGATTTGATTGACTTTTGCTCGGGAGTTGTTTCTGCATCAACATCATGCACTTATCTTTCAGTAGGAACTTTTCCCTCATTTGATGCATATCTGACCTTCAAAACCAGGCCAAATTCATGGCAGAACTCCAAAGAAACCAAGCAAGAAATGAGGAATGAGTTTGAGAGGAGTGGTTTAAGCTGAAGTTCCAGGATTCTCAGAAAGCCTATCCAGACTGAAACACCTGCACTCGTCCCCCTGCACCTAAATGTGTTTATTTGTGTTTCTTCATCAGTTGGATTCCACATATTCCTACCCAGAAGGCTTTGGGGGCAGCATTGGCTGAACATGAAAAACATCTACACCTCCTGCTTAGAAGGTCGTTGGTTGTAGGACTTGGTTACATAACTAGATTCTCCATCATTAGTTAGGTATCTGAGGAAATGTAGTCCTGGAGTCGCATTTAAAAGTTCAAAATAATGAAGGCAATCAGCCTTGATTTTTAAGTTCCTCAAATCAAAAATCAGATGTTTGGAGAACTTGTAATTTTATGGTTAGTTACTAGAGAGGAACCCTTAGGACCTTCTAGGGTTTTAGAGAAGTTTTAATGGTTTCAAAGAGCTAGGAAAACAAGGAACTAATCAGTCCACAAGTCTGATCCACCTTAGTGAAGAACGTCAGTTCATTTTTACAGCTCACAGTAAGTCATGCTGTGTCCTAAACCACATCCTCTGGATGTGGTTTGAGGGTCCAGAGAAGTTTTGGGGATGTGTTTACGGTAATAATTTGGGTGACTATTGACATCTAGTGTTAGCAACTTTAGCATTGCAGCTCCAGTTCTGAACTACAGAAGCAAAATTTTGGATCCAAACATGTGGTATCTGCTTAGGGTTAATAGAAGTTAGGCATGCTAACTACTCTAGGCATGCTAAATTGTCCATGAGGTTACCTCCTGGACTTCCTTCATCACTGTCTATTAACGCTTATGCCAGAAGTTGAGAGTCTCAAAAGTGCTCACCCAGTCCACGGTCACGTGGCTACTCCTCTGGGAGAAAACTGGAAAGCTGAAGTTATGTCTACTGTGGTCTTTGGAGATGTTTGGGGTTTGGCTTTTAGATACCTTGAACCTCCTAAAGATCTCAAAAATAATAATAATTAAAAAGAGCCCCAGAACTTTATTGGAGACATGGCAACAAATAACTACAAATCTAATCTCCAACTTCAGAGAAACATCCTAAGCTGGACATTGAGTAATGTCCAGACCTTCTGTTTTGGGTAGTTGAGCTCAGACTGGGTTAAGAGTGAACACAAGCTTGATTTCTTTTAATTGACGAGGCTCTTTATGGACCCTGTGGTCCACTTTCTTCAGTGCTGACCTTCAGTCATGAAGTTCTAATGTTTTGGTCCACCTTAAATGGGGCAGCAGTTATGTGATGTGATGTGATAGTGATCATTTGGTCATATGTGAACACAAAGCTTCACAAATTTAAGGTGGAACCAAAAAGTTGGAATTTCAGTTGACCTAAAGGGAGTAAAAACCGGATGTTACAGAGAGTTAAAGGCCAGAGGGGGCGTTGTTTCACTCCTTCATGCGAAAGCAAGACCATGAGCTCTTTGTTTATGGTGATAAAAGAAGCATCATGTGAAATATAGCTATGCAATTGGACCCCCATAGACAAATCAAGCCCTCCCCCTTCCGCACTGATAGTCCCCCCCAGAACAATAGCCCCCCAATATTCTTGGGATATTCCTTTCCTGGGAAAGGAAGTTTTGTGAAGAGTTTCATCAGAATATTTATCACAATTTAGATTAGGTATTAGGTATTTATCTGGATATGAATTTTATTAAAACTTCATTCTGAATATTAACTATAAACATTAACTGTATTGATTCTGAAATTGATTTTTATTAGAACTTCATTCTGGATTTTAATATTATTAGAACTTCATTCTGAGTATGAATTTTATTGGAATTTTGTTCTGAATTTGAATTTTTTAGAACATTTTTTAGTGTTAGAACTTCATTCTAGGTATCAGTGATATTAGAATTTTATTCAAATTTCATTTGGACTTAACATTTATTAGAACTTCCTTCAGAATTTAAATTTTTTATACACATTCATTCAGAATATTAATTTTATTAGAACTTATTAAGCAAAAAATAAAATATGTTAGGCCTCACCTCCTCCGGGTCCTGTTAATTTCTTTTTTTTTTTTTACATTTGAAATGTTTGTTTTGGAAATGAGTTCATACAAAAGCTTCACTGTTAACATTGGTCTGAGAAACCAGTTTTGATCATAATATCCTTCAAAACAGGTCATAAAAAAACTCTTGACTGATACCAACTTCCTATTCCTGCATGTCCAGACGATGTTTGTCATCCTGCAATTAAGGTCAGGCAAGAAGTAACGTTCTGCCCACGCGCTGATTATTAAAGACTTACAGAAATTACAGAAAATGTCCCAAGATTAGAGTTTACCAACAGACATTAAACACATGTCCTGTGGAGTCTTTGGGTTTGGAAACCATGTACGTCTGATCTACTGTAGTAAAACAAGCAGAGGGTTCGTTAAAGCCATGCCCCAGTGGGTACCACTTAGTTGGTGCAGTTCCTGTCTGGTTCCTCAGGATCTGTCCCATAACTTCTCCAACAAACACAGAGCTTTCTTTTTTGGAGACCCACCAAGCTTTCCTGGCTGCTCAATGAGCCGCATTCATGCCCGCCGCCCCCCTGAGCGACTCTGGACCTCACTCTGTCGCTGGCAATGTTTCATTCCTACCCGTCCCGACACTCAAACTAGGCACGTGTCGGCCCTCGTCTGCTTCTCCTCTTTCTCATTCTTTGTTCGAAAGTGAAGTAGGTCAAGAACTAATTCCACCAGCAACATAGGAGGCGTTTTACTGCCCCCCAGCCTCTGAGCTCCTCGGCACGAGTGCAGTAAATTAACCTTCACACGAAAGGAGAGGACAACGGCCTGGAGACGTCCGAGTGATCATCATGCACTCACATGAGCTGGACGAAAACAAAAACAAAAACATCCTGTTTTTAAGAGCTGGAGTTTCCATATCACTCATCAAACTGTGTCGTTAAACATAACTAGAGTAAATGTATTGAAAATTCTACCTACTGGTGACACTGGATCCAAATTTTGGGACAAACAGACAAATAGAATCCCACCATAATGTTACTACTGGTAACAGTAGTAGTTTCCATGTCGCTCATCAATCTGCATTGTTAAGCCTAACAAGTGTAAATATAACAACACTGTTTAAAAATTCCAGCTCCGATTGACACTGGGGCCAAGTTTTGGAATGAACAATTCAATAGAAATGCCCGAAAATTGAATCATTTCTACAAACTGCCGCTTATTACAGATTAATTATACATTAACAACAATGTAATTACTGGTAACAATAGTAGATGACTGCTTTTGGTCATGAAATTTACTAACAAATACTTCTTTATAGTTATAACAGCATATTTACTCTTGTGTTGTTACACATTCTTCCAATTATACCTTTCTGATTGTAACAGGGCATGTTATTACAAATATTTTGACATTCCAAATATTTTCCTAGTTGGTTAAGCTTGCCCGGTCTTTAAATCATCCTGTATTCACATGCCAGTATGAAAAGTTTGGTTAGAAAATGATCAGTTTGTCTTGTTACACATGTGTAATTACATGATAATAAATGTGATATTACTAGTAACAAGATACACTTGTGTAATAACATGGGTGAAAACAGGTAAAAACACTGTGTGTACATGAGATGCACTCCTCCAAAATAACACAACTGGTAATTATACTGCATTATTAATGTATAACCAGTGTGCGAAATACCCGTCAATATTCGGGGGGGTCCCCATCTCCCAATTGTTGCGCAATACCGATCTAAATTTTCTCAACATGCAGTAGGCCTAACCTTACAATATTTCATGGATGCAAGCCAAGACAATCAGTCTATAGCCTACATGACAACACACGCACACAATTAACTATTTTTTATAATCCGATATCCTACAGTATTCGTAAAGCAACACTGACATAGAAGGTTGCAATGGCTGAAGTTGTTTGGATGCACGTTGTTTTATAACAAGGAGACACAAAGTTGTGCATTACAATGCAGACACGACAACAATTGGTATCAATCTGGCGCACTTACAAGAGCAATCGACTGAATAAATGTCAGGTATAGCCTATCGGCACGCAATCAGTGCACTTGCAAATGAGAGCCTGCAGTATGATGACCGATCG
>JBBPCZ010001162.1:0-15827 GCA_037974445.1 Brycinus macrolepidotus
AGGGAGGGGTTTTCAAGTAAGAATTTCATTGTGCTCTGTACGCTGTACTTTGTACATATGACAAACTTCAACTTCAATCAACCTTTCTAGTTTCGTTGGGAGTACTTGGTTTGAGTTTGGAGCTCGGTGTGCTCACATTTGCTGTGGACTTTCAATAAAAAGACTTTGTGTTTCCTAACGCTGGTTCTGCAGTGCGTCCTTTCAGGGAGCCCGACATGACACCAGCCTTCAGTCTAGTAGTTTATCTCAGGTTTTATGGCTATAAATGTTTTTATTAGTAATGTTTTTTACTTCTGGTTTGGTTTGGTTAAACTATTCAGCTCTATTTGCCAAAGTTCGATTTAATAAGTGAGAATTTTGAATATTTTACGATTAATAACTGTAATAACTACGTTATTTTACCATTGCTAACATTGCTAAAGTAGTTAAGGTTCCTAAGGATGTAAAAGCTTTTGAAAGGACTATTGTTGGTCTGAGAGTAGGACAAAAGAAAACTTCCTACCACATTAATTTTTTCAAAAAATATTTCAGTCAAGAAATCATCATTAAAGTTTGGATAGCATTTTGGTGGCCTGTAGGTAACAACTAGTAAAATTCTTGGAGAGCTGTTCATCACAGTAAAGAGCTATTCAAAAGAATTAAGCTCACCAAGTGAAATCTACTTGCATTGAAATGTGTAAATAACGCAGCTACATCCCCTCCTTTCCCGCTAACTTGACAAACACTTAAAAAGTTCAGACTTGTTAAAACCAGTGGCTTTTCACTTGAAACATTACAAAAGGGCTGGTTTTGGAGAATTGTTCATTCAGTGGATAAGACTGTTGCTAAAGGGTTAATATCACAAAGTTTCACACTGCACTGGGGAATTAGACAAGGATGCCCATTCTCTCCATCATTTTTTTTGTCATGTTTATTAAACGTATCTCTGCTGCAACATGTCTGCATTAAGCCTCAAATCCTAAACACTCAGAATCTGTAATTCTTTCTGACCGTGCTAGAAACAGAACAAAAATGAACAAATCTACTCACATATAGTGATTGGAATGTCGCACCTCAAAACCCACCTCCACCACCGCCATACACCTGTAAACTTTAACTGTTTAACAAACTTTAACATTTCCACCAGACTGTCAAAGTTGTTCCACCTAAATCTAACATTATTAATAGAAACAATAGAAGATGCCCTAAAATGCTGGATAAACTCACCTAACCTTTATATTTTTATTAGACTTGCCTATTAACACCAACACATAGATGCACATATTACAACTCAAAATCCTACGTTCTGTCCTTTGTCAGGTTACACTCTACAGAAATCTTATACTTCACAGGACATAATATAACTCATTATATGCAATGCTTGGTCTTGTCATGTCCTGTCATGTCAGTCTGTTCATCTGTCTGTCCAATCATCAGCTATGTCTTGTCTTCTTCTTGTCTCGTCTTGCCAGGGTTCCGATTTGTGATGGGCAGCATTCTTCAGGGCTGGGATACTGAAAATGGGCTCATAAGAAAAGTGGAGAAAATGGAGAGCTACCCATCCTTAGTCTACTTTGGTGGTGCATGATGGGGACAACAATAGAGATACAGGGTCAGAAAGTGAGAAAAATACACACATTTGCCTTTTTTTTTCTTCTGCCAGGTAGCAAATCTAAACTGAGTTTGTAAAGGTAAAACAAGATAATGATAAGCTGAAACATCAAGGTTATCCATGTGCTGCCTTGCTCACTGGGCCCCCTCCCCTAAAAGATTTTTTTGATAAATGACTATAGATGCCATGAACAACTTCCTGATCCTCTCACCCCCTTTCCACTGCAGAGGTCCCTTTCAAGAGCACCAGGATGGACATTGTAGGGCTATTGCTAAAGTCAGGCTGGGGTCATGAGTACATACTGACATTAGGGAACTATGCCACAAAATAACAAGAAGCTATTCCCCTCTGGAAAACACATCAAAAAACAATGCTTGTGAATTGTTCCTGCTTTTTAGCCATGTGGGCATTCCCAGAGATATCTTAATGTACCAGGGCACCCTGCTTGTTTCCCAAGTTATGGTTGGCCTTTGCCTGCTCCTTCCAAATAGCACATTTACATTTACATTCACGGTATTTGGTATGTTGCTCCAGAGTGACAAACATGGGTGCTTTGTAGTCTACAAAGAAAACATGTCCCTCATAATAGTAAAACTAGACTTAAATTAAGAGCTGCTAGCAAACTAAGATTGAGCTGAAGTCAATACTACTATTAGTTAAGTCAGTTAAGGGCATGAACATGTAGTTGTTATCCTAAGTGTTCATTAAAGAGTTGGGTCTTCAGTTGCCATTTGAAGACAGCCAGGGACTCAGCAGTTATAATGGTCGTAAGCTACACCACAACGAGTCCTGATGTGTGTCTTTGACTTTTGAGACGGGATGGGTCAAGTTGGGCTGTGCTTGATGCTCTAAGACGGCGTGCTGGAACCCATAGTATGATCATTGCTGATAAGTAAGAAGGAACTGGAACATTTGGATCTGTAGGTAAGCGAGCAGCCACAGAAAGCCCAGGAACCCCAAGAAATGCCACCTTGGACTTACGGAAGGACAAAACTTCAGCAATGAAAATTGGGAGAGGTTTACCACAGCCACAGGAATTATCTTAGCATTATCCTAAACTGCATACAGCCAGCAACAAAAAAGAGATACATGTTGGTGGGCTGTTATTAATGGTTTGTTTCCAATTTCTCCTTCATACACTTCCTCCTCACCGACCTTACAAAGAAAGGCCAGACCAAAAGTGTAACCTGGTCAGCAGAAGCAGAAGGAGCTTTCTTCCATCCTCCAATTCCCTGAAAATCAAGGGAAGGAGATAAGTTCTCTCAGTCTTTTTAATTATTTTCAGTAACATACTGTGATTTGTACAGATGAAGTCATAAAAGTACAAAGTACCATTGCATTTTAGACTGAATGTAAATTATGTAAATTATGTAAAATAAGCAAATCATTATAATGTCCTTAATTTCCTCATGCCATTAGCATGGATGCTAGTTAACGACATTTTGTGTGTATTTCTGTCACATGTTCTCCTCCAGTGCCATGCCCTGCACCAGGACAGCCATGCCCACACTCCAGGTTGCCGGAGTATTGAATCGCTTTTTGTTTGTATCTTTTGATTTCAGTACTCCTTCACCTATGTCCCTCTTTACTTAAGCACACCAAACCAACCCAGAGGCGTGCATTCACCATTTTGTCTCTTCTCAGTATACTAACCCTATCTGCCATGTTTTAAGCTTCTCTATTTTGTGTTTCTTCACTGTGTTTGCTAGTTCGCTCATGGACTCTGGCTAGCTTGTGTTTTTCTCCATTTGTCAGTACTGAACTGGATCTGCTTATCTTTTTGGTAATAAACCCAGTATGATAAGCATTTGTCCCTCTTTGTTAATGCCACCATGGCAGATGAATGCATCCACTACTGAAGTGCAGTTGATGTCTCCCTGCCTGGTGAGGAGGATTTAGAGATCTACCAGCTGAATTAATGCCTGACAGCGCAGAAACAAGGTTTCAGCCAGTTTTATGAGGTTGTCACTGGTTTCACAAACCAACTACAGGCGGCACCTTTAGATTTGTGGCCAGCGACACCCTCAGTGGCAGATTTCTCAGCTCTGGACTAGTCAGTTGCCTCCGTTTCCCATTACCTGCCAGAGATTCTTACTGGGTTTTTTACTTTATTTTTTTAAACCCTGCTGGATTTACAGACTCACATTGTGGCTAACAGGTAAAGCCATGGACTGGGCCACAGATGTTTGGAGCAAGGCGAGGAGGCTCTTTCATCTTTTGAAAGCTTTGTGGCATGCTTCAAGTCTGTTTTTTATCATGTTGCACATGGACAGGCTTGCAGAGACCTGCTGCTTCATTCATGGCAGGTCTTGTCCATCATCGCAGATTCATCATCGCAGATCCATGCAGCAGAAAGTGGGCGGAACAAGCCCACATTACTCCCTGCTTTCTGTTCAGGGCATTGCCACGACCTGCAGAATGAAATGGCCTGTCGAGATGCTGCCATGTCACTGGATGATGTCTTTGGTCTTGCCATTCCTCTCAACCGCTATCTACAAGAGCAACAGCTTCATCTAGTGGCACCATGGCCCTCACAGCCCCTCCCATCTGCTACAACTTTCTCCACTTCAGAACCCATGCAGGTAGTGGTCACTCACCTTTCATCCACCAAATGTGTTTGCCGTGTACAGGAGGGGATATGATTTTTCCTGTGGGGAATCTGGACAGCAGAGGTATAGCTGCCCACTTCTCTTCCATTCTGACACCAGTTTGAACTACTCTATTTTATCCAGTTCTCAGTTTCTAGTTTCTGTTTATGGCTGATGTACCTCTTTCTCTGTTTCTGTCCCAGCACTCTTGGATTATGGGTCAACAGGCAATTTTATTTCCCCTCGGTTGGTTAAAGACCTTTGTGTCCCATTATACACCTTAAAATTCCCTGTGTCAGTTCCTTGGATGGCTGCCTAATTCAGGTTAGCCACCTCACTCACATCACAGTCCTGTGTCTATCTCTACCGCCATGCTTGAACCTACTCCCACACAATTCCTGGTCCTCCCCCATCTATCTGTTAGTCTTGTTTTAGATCTCCTGCTTCTTTGTTCACAACCCCACAATTGACTGGTGCTCTGGCTCAGTACTCCCTAGAATCCATCCACACCAGTCGGCAAAGTCGCTTCCAGTAGTTCCCTTATGCCTCTCTAGCAGCCATGTTTTGTGTGCAGAGGGCTACTCAGCTTCCCCCTCATTGGCTTTGAGACTGTGCCATTGAGCTCCAGGCCAGGGCATCCCCCCTCAAGGGGGGGGGGGGGGGGGGGGGTGCTCTGAAATTCATAACAGTAAAGTGTAAATATCTGCTTCCGTTGATCCCCACAGCTGTAGAACAACTCTGTGGGGCCAAAATGTATTCTAAATTGGACTTATGTAGCATGTATAACTGTATAACGACCGAACGACGAGTGTAAGTGTGTTCCAGGCTATCAACAATGTGCTTAGGGACATGTTGGGGTCTTTTGTCATCTATTTCATCAATGACATTTTGATATACTCCACCAACTATAAGGAACATGTACAGAACATTACTGTAGTTTTTAATCACCTGCTTTTCCACATGAAGGCAAAAAAAATGTGCGAGTTCCACCACACTGAAATGTTATTTTTATGCATATCAGGCCCGTTTTCCTGGAAAGGTTATCAGAGAAGGTCACAGCGGTGACGTAGTGGCCTGAGCCAATCACGGTTAAAGAGCTGCAGCATTTTTTGGGGTTCACCAACTTCTACCTCGGGGGTTCAGCACAGTCACTGCACCGCCAGCTCATTCACTGCACCACTCACAACCCTCCTCTGAGGTGCCCTTAAACACCTCTCTAGGAATGTCAGTCCCAGAAAGGCTTTTTAGCAGCTCAAAAGGTTGGTCACTTCAGTGCCAATTCTTAACATTCCTGGTCTGTCCAAGCCAGATAGGGTTGGGAATGGTCATTTCACAGCACCTCAGAACTCCCAAGAAACTGTTCCCATGTGCCTTCTTCTCACAGAAGCTCACTGTGGCAGAATGCAATTATGATATTGGCAATTGTGAGCTTGTGGCAGTCAAGGCCACGGTAGAGGAGTGGCGCCATTGGCTGGAGGGGCCCGCCACCACTTCATAGTTCTAACAGCTATTCAGAACCTCGAGTACATTCGGCAGGCAAAGTGATGCCCCTGAGGAGTCTGGGGAACTCACACCCATCATTCCAGCATCTAAGTTAGTGGCCCCAGTGCATTGGTAAATTGAGAAAAACATCCTGGTGAACTGACTTCCCGGTAAGACTTTCATACTGGGGTTCTTCCACATGGCTCTGATGAGGTGGGCTCACGTCACTCCAGCTACTGGACACGCAGGTATGGCACTTACTGAAAATTTAGTAAAGGATAAATTCTGGTGTCCCTCCCAAAGATGTATGCGCCCTGGTGAGGTCTTGTTTGGTATGCACGCAGTCCAAGGCCCTCTGGGATTTGTCTGCAAGTAAACTCCTTCCACTACTGGTACCTGAATGGCCCTGGACACACATTGCAGTAGATCTAGTCACCAGTCTACTACTGCTGAAAGGGCATACGTGTGTTCTGGTGGTAGTAGATAGGTTTTTGGAGGGGTGTCCTTTTATCCCATTAACCTACTCTTCCTCTGTCCTCCAGGCCAAAGAAGCCCTGTTCAAGCCCGTGTTCCTGCATTCAGACAAACTTTGACTGAGCACACACAGGGCATGATAGCACAAAGTCAGAAATGTCTTCTTTCATAGATGACCACCATAATTATATTAGTGCTAGTAGACCCTGTAATTCTGGGATGGCCTGTCTCTACTGTGGAATGGGCCCACTGACTAACTGTGGCTGATATTGGGCAGAAATAAGAGTTTTACCTCTGGGGTCTCATGGTTTGCTTGGTTGATTTGTTTCAAGATTTCCCATCTTATGGGTGAAAGGAAACAGTTGGAGGGCAGAATGGGTTCTCCAGAGAGATCAGGCTCAGCTTTTGGATGGTGGCACGATAGGACATCTGCTGCCACATTCATTGACTCTGGACGATACATGACTTGAAAAGAAACCTGGTGAAAAACAGGGCCCATCTGGGATACGTATGGGATACAAATTTGATTACATATGGGCCAGAAAACCTAGCTTTCTAAGATCTTAGAACCGGCAAGAAAACCAGCACAGAACTTTTTTTTAAGTAAAACTTTTTTTTAGCTTGTACAGACTTCAGTGAAGTAGACACAGCCTTACACATTATGCAATCTCTCATGGAATGTACTTACACAGTCAAGAACATTACGCTTCTTTGACACCTGTTCTGAACATAACTTTTCACTCAGTACTTTAGATGGTCCCCACACAGCGAATCCAAACACCAATTGTGCTGGACTAAATCCTAGAGATTCTTGCACTACCTCTCATATAGCAAATAGGGTACAGCAGAGTACCCTCGTTAAGTTTGCCAGCTATTTGGCAAGTGTGACATGAGCAACAATGATATACTGCATCAGCTTTTAAACCAGGTCAAAAGAAATATTTCAAAACATGGGTATTATTGATACCCAAATAACCAGCCAAAATATATTATTGGGCCAAACCAAGGACATGAGATTTATAACTCATAGGCAATACAATCTGATATCTGCCATCATCAGGCATATTGAATGGTGTCCACTTCCGCACAAGCAGTCTGTCATCACAAAAATAAGTCACAGACTCATCAAAATCTCCCTCTTATCTATAGCCTTCACAAAACATGGTGATCAGCTTTCTGAGCCTTCACAACACGTTCATTCCTGATTTCCAGAGTCACCCTCCCTTTTTTCACTTCCTCTAAGGCATCATAGTTATAAAAATTTCTGCAAGAGACCCAGTGACTAGCTTCAGTTTGTGTGAAAACACAAACAGGAAACATAACAAAACAATTTGCATTACCATCCCCAATTTCAGGTTTAGCATTTACCTCAGGTAAAAAAAAATTCTTTCTGTCCAGGCAAATCATTTCACAGTATAAGAGACACCCCTTCTTGGCATGCACCGCACATTTCAGTGGATTATGTTCTTTGTCAAAATAAATAGAAAAATTTCTAACAATTTTTACTTTATTACTATGCACTGCTAGGTTTGCTAGGAAACAATTCTCCTAAGAACCATGATGAGAAAAATGTCTTGTTTATGTCTGGATTGGTTAAATAGGTTTTCTGAGTTATACCTAGGGAATTTGTATGACTGGTTGCTATGACTCCCCCTTTACCACTTAATAAAGGGTTGTGTACATAGCTGTAGCCTGAGTGGTGGCTTTATTTAATGCAACAAATCCAGGTTTCTAATCCAGGTTTCTGTTAAGACATAAGGCATCAACATTCTGATCTGCAATCATTTCATTTATAATAACGCAGTCCCAGCATTAGACCTCAGATGTTATTTTTACGTTTGAAAAAGGTTTTAAATTAAGTTATTAGAACCACCAGGGATGGCTTAAGAGGAAGTGAACACAGGAACTATTTATGTACCAAAACTAAAAAAAAAATAAAAAAGAGGAAAAATAAAAGAGCAGAAAGGCAGGACTTAGAAAGAAGGAAAAAGGGCGCATGAGAAAAGGCGAGGAGGGGCAGTCAAAATAGTCACTAAGCAAAAACACGAGGAGAAGATTAAGAAAAAGGCCAGAATAATTAGGTAACATATGCCTAAGTGGAAAGGAGTATATAAGGTCTCCAGTACCAGAGGCAGAAAGTGGAAGCAGCTGGCTGGCGGGTGAAGCAGTCAGAAGGAAAAACAATAGAAAGGAGAGCACCAGGAAGGAAAAGGTCTTAATAAAGTGGAACCTATATGCTGATACAAGTCAGCTAACAGACAGTCGGTTTAACCAGTCAGTCTGCTGCCAGGCCTCGGGGCTGGTTTGTCAGCAACAGCTATCTGAGCTACACTGCTGGTTAGCTAGCAGGCTATGGGCTAATTCTGCTTGATTATTGAAGGCCTCGTAGGCTTCCTCAAGTTGCTCCTCCAGTATCAGGGGAGGTTCAGGGTGTGGAGGGGCTGACTCTTTACTGGAAACGCAATGGAAAGAGAGTAACAAGGTACACATGTTTGAGAGAGTACAATTTAAATTCCCAGTCATTCACATGTAAATGAGTTTAAATAAGTAATAAATAATTGAAACAAGTGATAAGTGAATAATTTAAATAATTAAATTGAACATAATACTGAATATGAAATATCGAAAAACTAAAAGTGTTAAAGTACAGGCAAAATTATAGCAGTCAGATAATACTGATAAGGCAATTTCAAACCTATGGTAGAGAATACATTAGGGTACATTTGTCACTTACCTCATTCACATCAATCTGCAGGACATCCTCTTCACCATCAGCAGTGGTTTGTACAGATTTTGCTCAAGCATTTGCACAGATAATTAGCAACATGAAAATCAGTCAAAAAATACATATTGTGGTTTAGGAAGTGAACTGCACAGAAAATACCTCATGGTTCCTATGAAAAAAGCCCTCCTTGGAGGCCTCACAGTGCAAACCATGTTTTTGTAGCTCCCTTCTTCAGCTTTCACATGCAACCAGGGTCTCCAAGAAAGACTCTTACATAGTGATTTGAACATACTTTTGTGTCCACATAGATCTGTAATGTTAGGCATGAAATTGATATTACTGTTTTACAGTTATGTGCTTAACTTGGTGGTTATTATAAACAGGCAAGGTGTCCCTTATTTTCCTTCTGTTTTTTAAGACCAGACTAGCCACAGGCAGGACGTTAGCTAGCCAGGCAAGTTTTGACCTCTATAAGATTTCTTTCCTTTGGTAGAGGTGCATTTGGGAACATAGCAGTGAGGTAGCATTGATGGTATCCTGTGTTTGAACATTACTTCTGTCCTCCTCAGCCATGTTTTGGTTCAAGACAGTGACGTAGGTGTATAAGGCAAATGCAAAGCCATTGTGAGCACCATGTTAGCTCTGGTGTTCCAGTTCTACCACCCAACACCCAAAAAACGTGGAGCCTCCAAGTTCTTCCAGTGAGTTCAGTCACCCATTTTTAGTGCTCCTGTAGAGCACCCCTCTAGCCCAAAATGCATTCAGCACATTTTCAGTTAGGCATAAACACATCTGCTCTTATATCTCTCTCTCTCCCCTTCTGTCCCTTTTTAAGCCCCTGCTGAGCCCTCACCCATATTCTGGCTTGGTGGCTCAGCAGCAAATCTCTTGCCTCGCAGCCCCAGTGGAGTGGATTCACGGCAGGGTCTTTCCCTACACCTTTTTGCCATGGGTTTGTGTCCCACTTGCTGCAGGCCTTTATTCCACCACTTGTGGTTAATTCCTGGTGTTCTCTCAACCCCAACACTTGGGTCCTTTTCCAGAAAAACACACTTTAGTCTGCTGGTCACTTTAGTCCTCCTTAGTAGTAACAGATTTGTGGACATTCTCAACTACCAACAAATGTGATTTTTTTGTATGGTATTATCATTAGGGAAACACTCTGGAGTACCTTGAGCAAGATGGATTAAAATGGGAAAACTGTCAGTGCCTTTGGTGATGGAATAGCATCGATGACAGAACCTATCAAGTGGTTCTTGAGTAGCGTGAAAGAGAAAAATCCCAATGTCCTAGCCATGCATAGCTTTTTTTGCCCGATTTAGGCACAATGCAGCAGGTAGATGATATCATCCTCTCCAATTTTGGCCTGGTAGGCAAACTGAAGGGGATCTTGTGCTGGCCTAACCAGGGGATGGAGGGTGTCCAGGACCAATCTCTCAAAGACCTTCATGCTGTGTGAGGTGTGTGCAACTGGTCTGTAGTCCAATGGGGTACTGGGGTGTCCCTTTGTCAGTACAGGAACCAGACATGATGTTTTCCATAGCATAGATACTTTCTTGATACCTCAGCAGTACTCCACACAGATCCTCAGCAGTACTCCACATAACTGGGAGGCGCAGAACTTGAGCACCTGTGGGGATATGCCATCTGGGCCTGGAGCCTTTGCAGGATGGAGTCTGCATAGTTCTCTCCTCACTATGTCCTTAGTGATGGTGATGGACAGTCCATAGATGTCGGAGTCAGCATCAGCAGGAGTTCTGGGTGCCATGGGGATCATACTAGAAGCTGGAGGAAACCCTGGGCTGAGGCCTGTTGTCGACCCTGTTAAAAAACGGCTTAAACTCATTAGCCCCTCTCAAC
Organism: Brycinus macrolepidotus; assembly: GCA_037974445.1. Lineage (NCBI taxonomy): Eukaryota > Metazoa > Chordata > Actinopteri > Characiformes > Alestidae > Brycinus > Brycinus macrolepidotus. The sequence goes on from JBBPCZ010001162.1 coordinate 10,721, forward strand.
GTCACCATCAGTCCTCTGGCTGCTGGAAGTCAGTGATTCTCTATCTTTCTCCTGTAGCTTTCCCTTCCCTCCTTTACTTGGATCTGCTCAGAGTTGGGATGGCTGTTCAGCTGTATGCCTCTTTGACATTAGCATACAGTTGGTCCAATGTTTTGTTTTCTCTGATTGGACAGTCCACAGTCTGTGTGAATGTGCTCAGTTCCCTGTTCAAAAAGATCCGGAGATGAGGAAGAAAGCATCCGGGTGCCTCATCTGGAGTCTCATGGTTGCGGAGTGGATGATGTCACACTCTGTCATCATGTTGGCCAATGGAGGAATGTAAACAACAATAGCGATCAGGTGTGAGAACTCAGATAATATGGACATAGCCCCTCTGCTAACAGCTCAATGTCTGGGCTGCAGATTTGTGACACCATCACTCATTAACAAAAAGAGCGAGTCCTCCCCCTCATGGGGCAGCTAGTAGCCTAGTGGTTAGGGTGTTTGCCCTGTGATCAGGAAGTCATGGGTTTGAATCCCAAGACTGCTAGTGGCACCTCTGAGGTTCACTTGAGCAACGTACCGTCCCCACACGTTGCTCCCCGGGTGCTGTTACTGGGTGCCCACTGCTTCACTTGGTGAATGGGTTAAATGGAGAGGAAGAATTTTGTGCTGTTCACACTGTGTGCGGGGGTGTGTTCACGTATGACAGAATGGTCACTTTCACTTAACTTGTGCTCTCCACTGTTGCATCAAGGTTTTGTCTGCCTGAAAGGCCAGAACTGTCCACAGCAGAGTCAGGAATATGCTCATGCAGCCATGTTTCAGCACATCAAACCGCACTCACAAAATTCCCTGTTGTGTCTGACTTATGCTGTAAGCTTGTCCATCTAATTGTCCAGTGACCTCACATTGCCCATGGCAATGGAAGGGAAATATGGTTTGTATCGCCTCCACCGCTGCTCCCCAGACTATTGGCCATTCCTCATTGCTCTTATTCCTCAAACATTTGCTCCTCCACAGCATCCCCTTTTCATCTATCTCCTCCGTATCTCTGAGGGAATGTCAGCAGAAACATCATAATAACTCTCTCAACACAAAAATATGAAGACCAGAGCAGTCACAGGCTCATGCACTGTTCCAACAAATGCGGACCAACAAGTCAGCACTGAGAGAGCTAAAGACACAGAAGATTCATAAACAGCCTTTAAGACACTAAAGCTCAGATCAGTTATGAAAAGAAAGACGTGTGTCACTCTTTGCTGTGTGTGGGTTTTTTAATTTTTTTTTAATAATCAGCCCATGAATGCTTGTTTTAGTGTTGCTAGTAAGTTAGCAAGCTGCTAACCAGCTCAGTTAACTTATTGGAGGCAGTATTCTCACTATTCTGGGTGATAAATGTGTCTGAAGGACAGTAAAGTGTGGTAGTGTGACAGGACAGTGTATTTTTTCTTCTGATTCTCTGAGCTACACCTACACACCCACGTGAGCCCCCTTTTGGTCTATGCACTGTGGGTGAAAAATTTGTTTATTTTCGAGTCTTAACACTGCCATTTTTTTCTGGATGGCAACTTTTTCTCTGTGCTGTTTCTCTGTGCTTTTTCTCTTTAATGTTGAGTGAAGCACTCAAGCTACCACATAAAACATACAAAGGAGTAGTCAGAGTACTTCTGGATACAAAGATTTAGATGTAGAAACCCTGGTAAGAAATTGTTCAGTATACATTCTGAATCAGCCTTTGTATTTGAACTGAAAATGATTTAAGGAGAATACGCAACTACACAAAATTTCCTGTTGAATGCTTTTCATTTAAAATATTTCTAATTTCCTCTCATATTTTGACTTCACTTTTAATTAATGTTTATCAAGGGGCAAATTTTGTTACAGTCTTGTCCCTGGAGAAGAGTGGGGTCGGGGTTTTTTCTCAGATGAACTTTGATGGATAATTAAATGATCTTATCCTGACTTAAATAAACATTGTGACTATTTTCAGTGCTGAAGACCCTTTATCAGGTCCCACCCCTTACAGATTCTATGTCTGACAAGCTTTTAAGCCCAGCATATTAAAAACTTGAGTTATAGGGTATAGAATGCTTTCAATGGCAAAGGTAAATTATTTGTCCTGTGACAGCCATAACCACTTTTAGAGTAATGCATCCAATTTCAAATTTCAGAAAAGACTACACAAAAGGTCTACATTACATGAACACACCGCAGCACACAGTGTGAAGAGCACAAAATTCTTCCTCTGCATTTAACCCATTCACCAAGTGAAGCAGCGGGCAGCCAGGAACACAGCGCTCGGGGAGCAGTGTGTGGGGATGGTACCTTGCTCAAGGGTACCTCAGAGGTGCCACTAGCAGTCTTGGGATTCAAACCCACAACTTTCTGATCGCAGGGCAAACGCCCTAACCACTAGGCCACCAGCTGCCCCTATATTGGCCACTATACTGGTGTATACTGGAGATTTTGCATTTGTAATGGTTCAGCACCACTATCACTACTATGATATAACAAGGCAGATTGTGTTTATTATACAGTTCACTTTCCAGGTGGCTCTCTTTCATGGATATCTAGGGTTCACAGTCAAGCTTACCTTCAGTTACCACTCTCAGCTTAATGGCTAAATAGCTGTGGCTCTTCCATCTTGTCTATTGCAGGGATGCACAGGACACATTTTCATACTCCCTTGCTACGTCAGACCCTTGAAGACCCACACAAACAGCAGATCTTAGAATATGAAGAATGGCCCCTATAGGGAGAGATAAGATAAAGATATATATTTTTTTAGTGTGATGAATACACATTTAACAGGTGCATTTTAGTAATTGGATTGTAATGTGCAATGTTAGTCCTAACATGAAATATGAATAAATAAGAGGAAGAATAAAATAATCATGGCATTGATTTAATTCCAATTACTTTATTTACTAGTACCATATGCTGGATGATTTTAGTACAGAAATCCATTTTATTAGAATACATTTAATTTACATTTATTTTTACATGCTTGTAAATATGTGAATTCAGCAGCAATATAAATACTGATACACTGTGCAGCACATATATAAAAAAAAAAACTGGCTTTGTGGAAGGTGGTCATTTTCCTACTAACTTACAAATCAAATCAGGTCCCAAAGAATAAGCTGCTCATTTCCCACTGTAAGCTTGTGTAAATGTAGATAGATTTCCCAGCTTTGGACCATCTGGTGTGGTTGCAAGGGCCAAAGCTTCAGTATGGAAATCATGACAGTATGGTGCATACATACTAACTTTTTGCCTCTGTAATCATAATTTTCAAATGCTCAGTCCTTAATTCTGTTCCAGCATTAAATGTTATTCATCAAGAGTAAGACTTTACTAATTTTCAGAGTTCAAAATGGTTTGTCTACATGGTTTGCCTGTACAAAATTGAAAAAAATATGGGTTTTGCACATTTTGTGATGTAGTGTTTGCCTTGTCATTTGGAAAATATACTGCAGTATGTTTTTTTTTTCTTAAACAAATTTAACAGAAATTACTTGTAGACAGTAAATCAAGCTATAATATAAATTAACAGAGAAAACTTAAAGCTAATCTTTTTTTTTTCTTATCATTATTCGTATTACTTGTCTGATGTTGGACTGTATGGCAGCTGAGAGAAAACAGTCACATGGTTTTTAAAACTTGGTATACTCAGATAGGACAGTCCCAGCTATCCATTCATTAATTTTAGGCTGAAAAAAATTAAGCTCTGGAGTACCACAGTAAGGTCAAAATTCATTTAGAGATTTTTGGTCAGAAGTTATGTCAATTTTTCACATTTTAACACCAGCACCAGCTCACATACTATTATTGTCAGAGTGCCATATTGAATTTTCTCAAAGACACATTTTTATTTTTTTTTTACTTTTGACACATTTGTCGCAACTCACATGGAATGTTAAAACAAACAATAACTATGTAATAAAGTGCTGTGTTAAGTCGTATCATGCAGTACAGTTTTGATATTATGTAATATAGTGTGGTATTATACGGTATAGTGTGGTGTTGTGTGTTACAATGTGGTAGGTATGGTACTTTGTGGATTATGTGATATATTGTGGAACAGTACTATATAGTGTGGTGTTATGTGATAAAGTGTGGTAATATGTGGCATAGTGTGGTATTATGTACATTTATGGCATTTAGGACTTTTTTTTTATCCAGAGAGACGTACATGTTCTCACACTAAAAAACAGCACTTTTAGTAGTCAGGGGAAGTTTGTTCCACCACTTAAATGCCAAACCAAAAAGAGTCTTTATGCTGACAGGTCATTGCTGACAGGTAATAGGGAGCTGGGCCATTTTTGGCTTCGTAGGCAAACATTAAGGTTTTAAATCTAATGCAAGCAACCACAGGAAGCTAGTAAAAGGCTCGTAGTAGTGGAGTTGTGTGTGAGAATTTTGGTGTATTGAAGACCAGATGTGCTGCTTCATTCTGAATCAGTTGTAGAGGTCTGGTGGCCTTCAGAAGATGACCAACCAGAACTGAGTTGCAGTAGTCCAGTCTTGAGATGACAAGTGACCAGATGAGTATCTGAGTAGTGTCAGTGGTGAGGAACAGACAAATTCTCCTGTTATAAAGAAAGTGCCTGCAAGTTCAGGGAACACTATAAATGTGAGATGAAAATGAGAGGTCATGTAATTTTGTAGTTAACCACAGTGAACCACAGTGGGAATAATTACATGTATATTCAGAGAGTCAGTACAGACGTTTCAAATTGCTTCTACCAGATTCTGTTCAGTCTGATGATTTCCCACAGCAAATATGCTACTTCCTCCGTTCCTGCTGTTCCTCTCCTACCCCCGCAGAATTTGAAGAAATTGAACTGAGGAAAGGAGCAGGATGAATGGAGAGAATGAGCAATAATTAGGCAGTAATAGGGGTTTGGGTAGGTTTGGGAAGTTTTTTTTTTTTTTTTTCTTTTTGGACAGCTGTCAAGAGGGCATCACCAGAAAGTTCAATTTTATGAAATGTATTTTCACCAAACCTTTTTTTTTTAATCTGTTCATGTCATGTCGGGCTCCCCGAAATGACGCACTGCAGAACCAGCGTTAGAAAACACAAAGTCTCTTTATTGAAAGTCCACAGTAAATGTGAGCTCAC
>JBBPCZ010001182.1:0-11413 GCA_037974445.1 Brycinus macrolepidotus
CATACATCTACACACCTTCACACACACCATCGTACATCTACACACCTTCACACACACCATCATACATCTACACACCTCCACACACACCATCATACATCCACACACTTTCACATTCACACCATTATATATCTACATACCTTCACACACACCATCGTACATCTACACACCTTCACACACACCATCTACACACTCGTCATATCCAAGTTTATTAGATCCATGTTGCAGAGTGTGATTTGTAATGATCTTATAAGATTGCTGAAATCGCACAGTCTGTAGAAATCATTAGGCTCTGTACCTTTTTGATGTTTAATTATCTTCTCCCTGAGAACTTTAGGAAGCTCCTTCACCTTCACCATGATTAGTGAAATCTTGCCAACCAATAGCACCATCTTTTATAATGTCACCAAGTCTAATCTAAATGAAAGCATTTTTTATATGCAGAACCTGAATGCAGACTTTTTATCCTTACACATATAAAAATTAAAATAGGGTCTGAATACCCTTTCCCTGTATCTTTTAACAAACATTTTCCAAGCTTATAAATACATACTTTTGTGTCTGTTTATAAGTACAAAGTCAAAAAGACATTATGTGTGTACATCTGAAAGGGAAATATACACTGGATGTATATTAAAATACCAAACCAAAAGTGTCCGAATATTTGTTTCCCTTCATTCTAAAACATAAACAACACATATTTTTCATACGTGAATTTTGCTTGATGACTAAACTGTTCTACTGAAGCATAAACATCATCAACTTTTATTCTACAAACATGCATTTTTTCTTTCAGCAGTGCTGTTATGGAACAAGGGAAAGAGAAAGGGAAAAATGTGCTAATCGGATTGGAGAAAGTTAACACAATTGTGCTCACAGTGTGTGGTCCCAACAAAGAGCCCTTTGTTAAGAAACACAGAAATCGCCTCTGTCCATCTTTCAGCTACACTGCCACAAGCGACTCTGGCTCAGTTTGAGATGGTTAAACTAGGCCATTTATGGGCATAAAAGCCATATCCAAATATGAGGAAAAACCTCACATGGTGAGAACAACACAATGACTGAGATTGAACTGACAGATGGCCCTAGCCGAGTGCTGACCCCTGCTATCCCTGTTTTAAATGAAATGTAATGTAATTGCTGGATGTAGTTGTGGAACGAATGAACCTGTTTGAACGGAATATAATCACTTTTGTACCTGGATGATGAACAGAAAAGCCCTTTTTGGGTGATTAATGCTAATCTTGTCTTGTGGACCTCTCCTCAGTTATCTAATGCTACTCCTTCTGCTTCTAAGGGTGGAGAATGACATCACTGCTCATGTTATTGGACAGCAGGCCTGCCTTCACCATATGTGGTCATGACAGGGGTCTGTTTCTGAAACCCAGCAGTGGAAAACCTTCCTTTCTTTCAAATTATTTCTACATCTTTCTGACCTTCTTTTGCTCTCTTTCTGTCTCTCTGGGTGACACAATGCCCTGCCCTGCTGAATGACAAGGCAGGACGCTAATGGTGCCATATGTGGCTATAACATGCTTAGACTCCAGCTGGGCCGCCACGATTACTCGATTAAAAATAGCACTGGTAAAAATGTTTAACCAGTTTTAATGAATTACCGGTTGTTTGTTAACAGTTTGCAGGATTATGTTGCTGTATGTCTGTAAGAAACAGAGCCTGTTGGATTTACAGTACAACATTTACAATGCTGCGCTAACAACAGAGAAAACCCTTTCAGTTACTTAATTTTCAGTCAAAACAGCCATTAGGTACAAGTTATTCATTTTCAGCAGATGTCCAGATGTCTCAGATGTCAGATTTGGGTGTCCTAGTTAGTGATGTAACCAAAACCGAAATCTGAGGTTCTACGTGTGATGTGATTCCGTTTGAACTACTCTGTGTTCAATGTCAGAGAGCACATGTTACAGGTACACAGATATGCACCCATTTCAATTTGTAGATTGCCACTGCTATAAAAATGGGCCATGGGATTCCAATCAAGGTTAAATGTGCTCAAGTCATGATCTGAAATTCTAAGCAGACCACATTTAGATACAAATGTGGTGTAAAAGATGAATGATATATAAAGAATCTTTAACAATCTTTGACTAAGGTAATTCAATGTTTGTTATTGCTCAGTCCATTTTTATGAATTGGCGTTCATAAATCAACAAAATAAATAGTAGATGGTTCAATTACTATTATAATCAATAATAACATCCGTATGCTCCAATGAACAATTGTTTCTCTCAGCTCAGCTCTGCTATAGCTGTCCTCCAACGGGGACTTTTGGATAAATGGCACAGCTATTACCCCAAACACAGAGTGGTTAACCATTTATAACTGCATGCTGCACCACTGCATTATCCCAGACCCTGGAGATGGAGAGATACTGCACTGCACTTTCAAGGAGAGATACTGCCCTGCACTTTCCTACTTTAACATAAGTAACCTAACTTCCTCCTCTTACACTGATGTGACACTGTTTTGCATTTTTTAAATAATAATCGTGCCTGGTTAAAGATCAGTGTATAAATAGTACACTAGTTAAATGCATTATTATCATTGTAATATTAAACAGTGTCTTCTAAAAGCAAAGTTTAACTCCTGTCAGTGAACATCAATGAATGGAGGAGTGATCAGGGTTTAAAGCTGCAAAAAAATGAAGCACAAGCTAAACCTACGTCATGCTGGCTGAATATGTTTATCTGGACAGAAGCTCGCCCACACACTCTCTTTTATTATTGGGAATAAACACAACTGAGAGCACACTAGTGAGCAATAAGGAGACTGCACCTGGAGTTAAAACTGATAAGACAGAAATGCGGTCTAACAAACTGTTCAAAGAATGGCTGTTTGATTATTGTTTGATATTTTCAATATATATTCACAGTTACTGTAAATACCAATGTTATAGTAAATATCAACTCCAGCACAGTGACAGTAAAGAGGGTACATGAGAAACACTGACCAGGAAGGACACAAAACTAGCTCCAAAGCTCATCAATGGACTCTGGCTCCTGCAGAAAGATAACAGAACATGAAATAAGAAGTGTGCATGCTTTTTTGTTTATTTTTTTCCATTTATTGTTATTATGCATTCCTATAACCTGCAAAAACTGTAAAAAAAAAAAATCCTAAATGACAAAGCAGAAATCAGAGTGTATAGCTTAAAATATGCTGCTTAACAGATGGAGCAAGGAAGCAAAGATCACATATAATGGGAAATAGACATTGCAGGTGTGGAGTGACCATATGCTGCACAAAAACTGCAGTCTAAACAGCCTGCACAGGTTTGGAGCATTCTGTAAGCAGACCAGTTTCACCAGACCAACTGTACAGTTAGGGATCATTTTGCTAGAGCCAAAATTAGGAAGAACCTACATTACACGGTTGCTCATAATTAACTCACAGATGGGCCTCGACCCCTCCTTTTCATTTGGCATCCTCGTTCTGAATGAAATGTAATGCAGTCACCCTGCAGGATTGTTTGCTCAACAAATGAACCGTTTCTGTTGATTAACATGTACACTTTCTGATGATCAGCCTCGTTAATCCAATTAGCCTTGTTATCTAATTAGCCTTGTTATCTAATGCTACAATTGTTCTTCAGCTGGTATCACTGTTTTGAGCTTGATGCAATCACTATAAACAGTGTACCAATGTGAACCAATGGAATGCTCATCTACAAATCTTGCTGTTTAGCATTTCTGTTGATTAGTCTTGCCTTAAGTACCTCTCTCTTCCTCAGGAATGTCACTAAATGAATACATGCACTGCAAGCCTCTGAATGTATTATTGCTATTTAATTGAGATGTGCAGGGCTGGGATCTCTGTATAGAGCTTAATACAACCACTGTTTGGCGCATGTGGGGGACAAATCCTGGAACGAGTATTTAGCATTTCTGTGGATTAGTCTTGTGTTATGGAGCTCTCTCCCTCTCTCAGGCAGGTAATGCTAAAAAAAACCACTGGAAGTCTCTGAATTAATCTGCTGTATTGATCTTAATACACCACTATTTAGTGCAAACAGAATCCTGATCTAGTATTTTAGCATATTTGTTGATTAATCTTCCCTTAAGGACCTCTTTCTCGGCCATGTAATATAAATAAATACAGGCCCTGCAAACCTCTGAATGTATTTTTGCTATTTATCTGAGATGTGCAGGGCAGGGATCCCTGTATTGAGATTAATACAGCCACTCTTTGGTGCATGTGGGGGACAAATAGTATCCTCATGTTGTATTTAGCATTTCTGTTGATAAGTCTTGTCTTATGCATCTCTCTCCTTGTCAGGTATGTAATATTTAATGAATACATGCACTACAAGCCTGTTAATGTATTACTGCTGTTTAACTAAGATGCAGATCCCTGTATTGAGCCTAATACAACCACTATTTGAGGACACATGGAATCCTGATCTAGGATTCTTACCTTTTGCTGTGTAACTGAAATGCAGATCCCTGCATTGAGCTTAATCCAGCCACTGTTTGGTGCATGTTGTGGAAAAATGGAATACTGAGCTAGTATTTAGCATTTCTGTTTATTAGTCCTGTCTTATGGACCTCTCTCCCTCTCTCAGGTGTGTAATGCTAAATCAACCACTGCAAGTCTCTGAATTAATATTTTTTGTTTAAATGAGAAGTGCAGGGATGGTGTCCGTGTACTAAGCTGTATTGAGGCATGTAATACTGAAAGAATACATGCCCTGCAAGCCTGTTAATGCATTATTGCTTTATAACTGAGATGAGGATCCCTGTACTGAGCTTAAGGCAACCACTATTTGGTGCATGTGGGGGACTTAGGCATGTTATACTGAATGAATGCACGCACTACAAGCCTCTGAATGTATTATTGCTTTATAACTGAGATGTCGATCCCTGTATTGAGCTTAATACAGCCACCGTTTGATGTTTTCAGTGCATATATGGAATCCTGATCTAGTATCTAGCATTTTTGTTGATTAGTCTTGTCTTATGCATCTTTCTCTTCCTCAGGGATGTATTACTGAATTAATGCACGCACTACAAGCCTCTGAATGTATTACTGATTTATAGCTGAGATGTCGATCCCTGTTTTGAGCTTAATACCACCACCGTTTGGTGTATTGAGTGCACAAATGGAATCCTGGTCTTGTCTTTAGCATGTTTGTTGATGGGCCTCCCTGGTCCTCAGCAGCTTGTGCGGTGCTAAATGCGCAGCCAGTCCTGCGTTCGTTTTGTTTTCTCTGTTTAATCACGAGACAGGTGTTTCCATCGCTCGCAGGTGAGCGCGCGCGCCCCGTTATTTGCCGTTATTCTCCGAGGCCTCACCTGTATCTCCTGAAGAGCTCGTCGCTCTCCTTGAAGCCGTTGTTGAGCAGCATGTTGATGCCCTGGAAGGCGAGCTCCGAGTCCTCCATGCTCTCCGCCTGGTCCCCCCCCTGCTGCTGCTGCTGCTGCTCCTCGGGCCCGGCCATTGTGCTCGTGCGCCGGGCTCCTGCACGCTCTGAAATGAAAAGAGGAGCTCACGCGTTTTGGAACGTATTATATCATCCAGCACGCCTCCCACTGCACGCGCGGCTCGACTGGACTCCGCGCGCCCTCGGCTCCTTCATCCACCCAGGCGCTCGGATGGCATCTCACTGGCCGAGCGCGATCCCTGCCCTCACCGCCCTCTGCAGGTCCATCATGATCAGGTTATGGAGCTCTCAGACCACCACTGTGACCATCCTGCTAATGCAGGCCGAGGCACTCGTGCATTTCCTACCGTGGTGCTGCGGAGGTGCAGACAGACAGACGCATCCAGTCCCTGTGGTCCTCAGTGTGGCACACACCCTCCGCACCCAGCTGTTAGAGGTGACGCTGCACACGGCCTTAAAGGGGAACTACCATACTGTACCATCTCTGCATGGCTGTGATGTAAACATGGGTCTGGTGGGTTTGGTGTGAAATGGTTTATTATAGAGAAATGCACTGATTAATAATGAATGGAACCAGGTGTTACAGTCAAAAACACATATACAGTACTGTGCAAAGGTCTTGAGCACATGCAAAAATAATATTTAAAAACTGTTTGGATGAGCAGTGTTTTTTCACATTAATATTACTAAATATGCAAAATAAAATGAAATGGATAAATACAAATAATGTGATACAATAAAGAGTGATTTTATGTACTGTATATCAATGTGGAAATCCAGTATTACTCGTAGTTTCCATCAGAAACCTGGTTTGACTCAACCAGTCCTTCATTAAAGTAAATCAGAAGCTGCTAATGGAGTTTCACAAATCCATGCAATGGTTGGAGGCGTGGAGGAGAAATCTAGCTTTCAGCAATTTGCATAGGTGCCTAAGACTTTTGCACGATACTGTGTGCAATTTTATTTACCATCCAACCCCACTAATGTCTTCTGAGTTTTTGGATGTAATTTTGACGCTAATAAAATCTGGTAAATCTGAAAAAATATGTTTTCTTTGGGGACTACTTTGCCACACAATCTCCTCTCTTAAAAATGTTTTAGACCAAATATTCTTCTCAAAACTATGGTAAATCAACGTCTCAGGTATCAGGTATTGTATTCCTAACCACTGCATGTAATAACGTCCTGTAAACTGAGCTTTTAGAGGCATTAAATAGTCCAAACTCAGGAATTCTGACTCAAGGAGTTTCCTGAGAACAGAGAATTTCACATTAAATCACGTGGAGAGACTTCGTTGTTAACCATTTAATTATGCAGAGATTTTGAACAATCTGTGGAATTCCCCCTTAACCCTTAAGGATTAACCTGCAAAGGATTAATTAAAGTGTGCCTCTGCAACAAATTTCCAATCCAGGCTGCACCATTTTGAAATTAGAGCGAAAATATGAAAGCTACAAAAAGTGTTATATTGTTATTAATCATTTAATATATCTGGAACCTTTTTCTCATTTTTGTTTTGTTCGTTTCTCTGCTGCATATGCACATGCATTGCACCCACTAGCAATTCTATATAAGGGCCCCATAAAGATTTGCATAAAGATTTGGTGGCGGTGGGGTCTTACCTTTCGCATTATGCTGCAATAAACTCTCAAGAGTACAGCTATTAAAGTTATGGCTGATTTCTTTCCCTTTTATAACCAAATTGAAGGACACTTTGTTATTATTATTTACTTTCTTATCATTCAGCTTGTTGGTTCAGGTCTTCAGTTCTTTTCCTTGTTTATCCAACGTCTTCACTAGTGCATGGTGTTTAACATGGCCTGAAGTATTTTATATTTGTCTCATTTCTGAACTCTGATTTCTGATATCTTGCGCACCAGTTTGCACTGGGTTTTGCAGGAGTACACTGGTTGTATACTGCATAAAAAGTGCAGTGTAAACAAACTGCACAGGTTTTGAGCTTCTGCAAGCTGACTAGGCTCTCTTAAATGAGACGTTTGCGTTTTCACTGCATAAGGACATGATCTTATATCTTATTTTATGAACTTAATTTCATGGTGTGTGTCATTCATAAATTTGTGTAGTTTTGTCAGTCCAGGCTGCTTGACTCAAAAGGCCTGTTTTGTAGTGTGGTGTGTGTACCGACTTGCTTCTAAATATGTTTTGGAAGAATAGCAGAAGGGATGGAATGAGAAATATAGACACCACACCCAGAGAACGATGGAGAAAGAGAGAAAGACTGATGGAAAGGTGGAGTCTCATGGCCTCATGGAGAAAGTGACAGGAAGGAGAGCGACAGAGACTGAAAGAGGAGGAAAAGAGAGAGAGAGGAGGAAAAGAGAGAGAGAGGAGGAAGAGAGAGAGAGAAAGAGAGGAGGAAGAGAGAGAGGCCCAACATTAGACTAGTCTCTGCGGAGACCCACAGACACATTAATGCACACACCACATCACGTAAATAAATTATGACAGACCCTTTCAGTGTCTGTGCTCACAGTTTATAAGTATATTTGCCCCTCAGTCCAGCTCGATTTACGCCAAGAGGAAGTGGAAAGGGTGGTTTAAATAGTATGAATATATGAATATAATGTTTGTGCTGGCAGTAGTACTGGAAACAGTATTATTTTGATGAGAAAAAATCATTTCAAATCACCATTTATTCTTTTCAGTCTTTTTTATTCCAAACCCTGAATGGCATGGCAGCAAATCTAATCTGACCATATTTGATTAGATCCATTTAAGCGTGTAAAAAAAGAAAACCTCATTGCTATTGTTCACTAAAGCCTTTTCGTGACCTCTCTTGATTCATCAGGATTCATTCATTCATGTTGCAGTGTACAAAATATTCCCATAAAATGAACTCAGAACTGAGTTTGAGATCTTTTTTTCCAGTTGTGTGTACCCCCATCCTGGGCCCTTCAGGCCTTCTCCTAGACTTCTGGACACTCGTTGGTGTTGACAGGGCCAAACAGATTTGCAGACTGGAATGAAACAGCGGCCTGATTGATCTGCATGTTCCTCACACAGCCCACGAAGGAGCTTGACACCGGAACTCTCTTATGCTTCTTCTCTGCATTGACAGTGAGAGAGAGTGGATATCCATTAACAAACTGCTAGTGTGTAGTCACTGTATCCACAGTGAGTCTGTAGTATGTATCCTGATCTTGAGGGTAAAAGAATAATAAACTTAATTTGCAGTTTTCATTTTAAACCAAATGTATCTGAAAATCTAGAATGTTTGACATCTGAGGTTTGCTTCTTTCATTTTGCACTGCAGCTACAAGGTTAATGTGGCTAACAAGTAGTGGAATATTAGGCCACAAAACTATTTCATACAAGTATCTGACAAGCTTTGAACTATGGTAGTGTGGTTTAGCACGTGTTGATTAGTAAAAGGAGTCAAAACATTTAATAAGGCAATGCAAGCACAAGCTGTATTCTAAGTATTGCAGCAAGGGGGCACTACAGCAACAGCCAAGCCTGGCCAAGCTGTCTTGTATCCCCAGTGGGCTTTTATCTGGTTCATTTTGTTTCTAGACTTATAACCAGCATGTTTACATTGTGTAAAACAAATGTCTAAATCATACACACTCACTTCACACTGTCCTGAGTTAAAAATAAACTTCCTTATGTTGTTTTTGACACTGTATAGAAAAACCTGGTTTTATCTGTAAATTAAAAACGGACTCTTCAAAGGTCCTTAGTTTGAACAAGAGGGATGTGTACCCATGTGAGTGCTACCTGGGACACCTCCGATGTAAAGTGTGTCGTGAGCCTGGGAATAGGAAACCACAGAAGGTCCGAATGCACTATTCGATTCTCGGCCCACCCTTAGCTTGATAACGTTTCTGGTTTTGGTCACTGGAGAGAAAGAACAGTGTATCATATACAGCATTATGAAAGGAAACATTACTTAACGTCAGGGTTGTGTGTGGCTAATTAACACATGAAATGCACTAGCACGCTTCCAGTACTTTCCATTAACCAAAATTACTACATAAATAACAATTTCAATTTATAAATGAAAAATCAGCTGCTTTCATTACTAAAGTAGCAGATGCTCCTTCGAAAGTAAAAAGTAACAGAGGGATACCCTCCTCACACTTTTATTATTACACAGTTGACAAAAATTAACTCTTGTTGCCCATATAGTTGGGCAACAATGTTTTGATCCCAGTTATACTGACTAATTTGGGGAAACTGCATAGAAATTCCATGCTTTATCCCATACAAATCAGCCAGTCAAATCCCTCACAAATTACATTACCAGACTCGGGTAAAACTGAATCTAGCTCAAGTAGGGCTTAAGAGTGAGGAAAACTCCAAACCCAGAGAACCTACGATGCTATTAGGCTTCACCTGTGACATGGTGGAAGGTGTGATCACACAGGGGTGATGGAAGAGTAACAGAAGTGCTGTAGTCCTCTGCTCCATCACTCATCTGCACCACCATCTACCACAACACAACCAGCACAGCTCAGTCCGACAAAAGCCTTTACATGAATCACTGTCATCATTCAGACTACATGATAAACAGCTTTTCACACTACATAAAAAGACAAGGCCTGGGACTGTTCATTATGAAAATATTATAATGAATTAAGATACAACTAATGCTAATTATTATGATTAAATATACTGGAATTAGTGTTTCAGAATATTGTTTTGGGGTCTCCATGACTGTTCGAAAAAGTTAGATAACATCTTCCATACTAGCTGTGTATAAAAATGGTTTTTACATAAAGGGCCACATAGTAAAGTAAGTAAAGTGATGTTTCATTAAAGGCTTCTAATGAAAACAGAAAAAAGACAGATACCGTATAATAAACCTTAAAAACCCATATAGAGACCCACCTTGGCCTTTTTCAGGAAGACACTGAGGCTGTGTCCACGATGACCCCTGCAGTGGACCAGCAAGCCTGTCGCATGTCTAGGACGAACTTCAAACGTCATCTTGAACTCAGCACCCAGCACAAAGTACTTTTCTGAAAATGAAAAATAAAAATGAAAACAGCAACAACAAATAATACTAATAAATGTGTCATTTAAAGGGAATTCTATTCACAATTATTCAAGTGATAGTTTAGAGATACTAATTATCATTATTTTATTCAGACCTAAAGCAAACATCTGAGGGAGGCATCAGGATTAACTAATGAACACGAGCTGTTAGCTCATATAATATTATAATTTGTGGTAATGCAAGTCAAGCATTTTTGGTCAGTTCAAATAAACAGAAACATGACGTTTCTTAAATGAGTTTCAAACCTAAAACTATATAAGAGTGATCGCCAGCAAAGTACGCTCCCGCCACTGCTGCCCCATCGAAACACGGAGCTCCACCATGATTGACAGCTGGCTCTCCAACAAGAACATCATAAAACCTGAGATCACGGATGCATCCTGTCACACTCGTCTTAGGGAAGGGCTTCTGCTGGTGAGAAAGGAAATGAGCACTAAACAATATTATTATTATTATTATTATTATTGTTGTTGTTGTTGTTGTTGTTGTCATTATTATTATTATTATTATTATTATTATTATTATTATTAGTGTGGGTCTATTATACATTAGTAGTAGTAACAGTGTTGAGGCATGTGTATGTACTTGCCTGAATATTACTGACTGGCTGAACCTGTCCAGTCCCAATGTAGACAGGAGCCTGCAGCTCCAGAGAAATCCCTTCATCCGTCCTTAGCCACCCATCCTGCACCCGGAAGCCGTCCACCACGAGGTGGAATGTGTGGCGCTCAACATTAAACCTGATCTGCACAGATAATGAAACAACATCTCAGATCCCAGTCATGAGCATTTCACACTGTAACTGCACAGCAGGGCTCAAAATCTCTGACCCTGGGTGTAGTGTTCTCCTTACTCTAACATGATTAAACCCAGCAGTGAGATGAGACAGATGTCGGAGCAGGGAAAACATCCAGCCGTTTCAGTTGCAAGGAGGACTGATCCTGGATCTGATTCATTGTCACAAAATCCGATTCTAGATCAGCCCACCGACTCCTGAG
>JBBPCZ010001182.1:11513-27904 GCA_037974445.1 Brycinus macrolepidotus
AGTTGCAAGGAGGACTGATCCTGGATCTGATTCATTGTCACAAAATCCGATTCTAGATCAGCCCACCGACTCCTGAGATGATGTGAAAACAGACCCCGTTGTATAAATGAGCTGCCCTCAGAATTTAGCCACATGGGTTTTGTTCAGTTTTTTTAGCTTGCATTAAGTCAAACTGTCCTGAACCACATCCACATGTAATACGTTTTCGGATGTGTTTACAGAAAAGAGGCAACATAAGCCTCGTAGCTCCAGTAAACATGTCTCAGCTGGTCGGCTACAATTGGGAAACTGTGTAAATTATTCTTTTTTGCTGAGGTATTCCCTTAATAACTTCCATTAAGTTTCAGAGTAGTTGCTAAATACTAGCTGGTGGCCTAGTGGTTAGAGCATTTGCCCTGCGATCAGAAAGTCGTGGGTTCGAATCCCAAAACTGCTAGTGGCACCTCTGAGGTACCCTTGAGCAAGGTACCGTCCCCACACACTGCTCCCCGGGCGCTGTGTTTGGTGAATGGATTATATGCAGAGGAAGAATTTCGTGCTGTTCACACTGTGTGCTGTGGTGTGTTCATGTATGACCGAATGGTCACTCCACTTCACTAAATAACTGAATAATAGGTCTTGTGACTAATAATTAAATAATAAGCCTGCTCATAGCTTTCACAGCAGCGTACATTGTGCCAGTCGCCGTTATTTATCTTCTTCTGATAGTAGATCAGTCCTCCCTCCCCAACGGAGAGCTTGACTTTGCCATTGGCCAGGAACAATACCACACGAGAAACACCCTCCTTGTCTGTGATGTGGAGCAGCAGACCACTGGCTGACCTGGTCCTCACGTCCAGAGAGAAATGGGGTCTGGGAGACACAAAACACTTGTTTATTCTAGTGGAGTACTCTGTGCACCATTTCAAATGTGATATACATATTACATGTGTTGTTATGTGCATTGTTTATGGCATTCAGTTGAATGAAGTGGACGAGTGCAGAACATTTCTTACCTGAAATTGAGCTCATCTGAGGGTATGGTGTACTGCAGCTGAGTCCTGGCACTGAGGTGGTAGGCCTGGATCAAACTAACTGGCTTGTTACAGTCTTGCAGGGAGGAATCCTTTCACAGTAAAAGGAGTAAAATGCTTATATTAGACATTATGCTGTGTACAATATATAAAAAAGATTACGCTGTCAACATCTACTAAACTGCATTCTGCAGACCTCTATTTCAGTAGTACTATGTCTGACACGTATCTGTTCAATCCACAGACCCACTGAGGATGGCCCAAAATTAATTTGTGTAAAAACACAGAAGCACATATATACTGTAAACTTTACAGTAAGTTGAGTTACTAGTAAACTACTGTAAACATACTAAACTATAAGATGTCTTAATGTCATTTTACAGCAATAAAATTCCAGTCTATATTGCAAGCATACACTGTGCTCATGTGTATGTACAGTAATGGTCTAAAATTTGTACAAAAGTGTAGAACTATGGTAAAAATTACTATGGAAATATAGTAGAAACTTGCACATGTCTCCTATCCAGTGATGCTGACCAGGCCCAAGGTGGTGCTGATAACGAAACTGTACTGATGAGTATACCAATATTTCCAATATGTATATATAATATTTAAAGAAAACTACCATATTTAAATTTCTGGGAAGTCTGAGACAGTTCATTTTTACTAGAACTTATTGTAAATTGCACAGTAAACATCTGGGAATGGACATCCGTTCCCAGAATACACTACAATGTAAAGATACAGTCTTTATGTATATTATGTCACATTACATTACATTCATTTGGCAGACATTTTTATCCAAAGCGATTTACAATCTGAGAAAACACTCAAGTTTCAGGACAGTGTGAGAACCAGAGGAGAGTACTAAGTGCTAAAATCTTTATGTACGAATAGTGCAAGAAGATAGATAGTACATCAGGAGAGGAGATGCTCTCTGAACAGACGAGTCTTCAGGGGGATTTTGAAGCTAGAGAGGGATTCTGCTGCATATATCTGCTGTGACATTACAGTGCAGATGATCAGACCTATACAGTTTTTCTTTCAGTCTGAAATACCTTCATGACATTCGGCCACTTAACTGTCCCTCTGCGTTTGAGGCTGCTTTTCAGAGGAATGGGCAGAGGAGGGCGCTGTAGGTTACATGATCCTAAAGACACGAATTCAGTCTGATTGAAACTGCTCAGATCGGCTGGGATGTAAGTGTCCTCCAGCCTAGACACAGAGAGAAGATGGGAACATGTTACAGTCTCCTATAGAGCCCTGCTGCTGTCATGCCTTATTAATAAAAAACAATGCATGGCCATAATTAATAATGAACAATTAAGGTGTGGGAATGGGATAGTTAAGTTGAGGTCATGACTTAGTGGGTACTAAGGTGAGGGAAAGAGTAGCCACGGCCACAACGTACTAAGTCATTGCCACGACATAATTGTCTTGGTCTCAGGCCTTAGTAAGTCATGGCTATGCCTTAACTATCCTGTTTCCTCATCTTAGTGAGTTATTTTTATTAAGAATTGCGGTATGCAACTGGTACTGATAATAAAAGTACAATCAGAATGTGGCCACTCTGTATATTAAGCCAATTCACTCAAGCAAATCAACCCTTGTCCTGCACATTTTAGTGCTTACCCTGCTCTAATACCTCCACTTCTACTCAGTAAGGGCTTAATACGCTGATTACATGTGCTGGGAGCAGGGGAAAAATGCACAGAGCAGGGTTGGGAAATTACAAAATAATGTTATTAACCTCCTTATGTAGAAGTTCCGTAGACAGCCTTTGAATGTCTTGTTTCCTAAGATAATACTCATGTCTGTGGAAACAGGGGCTGAGAGAGGAGTCTGTTTTTCTCCTGTGTCTGTATTATCAATACTGAGCTCCATTCTGAAATGAAGGACATGATGAAAGGTTATGAATAATGACATTTTCCATGGCAGTTCTTAGCATTCAGTCAGTCTACAGTAAACCATTTAAAAACTAGAAACAGATGCTTTGAGTTGTGTCAATTAGTTGCACATGAATACAAAAAATTACATCTACACAGTTCTTGTTAAGTGAAAGGCTGTGCTGATGTAGCGTGATTCATTTATGTGGAAATGAAGTAGACATCTGAACTAAAGTTGTCAAAATGAACTATAAAGTCATCAAAAATACAGTAGTTTTTTAGTACGACAATGTGTACGACATACAATAAATTTCTTAATTAAGTCAACAACAGGTTGATACAGCGTTTTGTCTGCACTCGAAAATAAAGGTTTTGCTTCCATCCAGAACAATTGTTGTGAAGGAGTTGTGAGCGTGAAGAACCATTTTCGTATATTGTAAAAGTTATGTACCAGTTATATTACCAACAATAATTTATTACCAACATTACAAACACAGTTTGATTATGACAGGCAGAGATAGTGTACACAGTTGAAGAGTTTTATTCAGCAAAAAAAGCCAGATTTTTGTATCGATAATGCCCATGTGGGGATCGAGGTGGGGTTTGAGGTGGTGACTTACCATGGGCTAATGGGCTTATGTTGTATATACAGTTTATGGTGGGACAATGTTGATGAAAGCACCATCGCCCCCCTGTATTGAGTTCTTCCAACACTAGGTGTTGGATTGGTATTACACTCAGTTTGTTCCCACTCTAATTCTTCTACACTCCCACCCACACTTAGCTCAACATTTCTCAGGCTCTCTGGCATCAGTATCTCTTGGTATTGGTAGCAAAATCACAATTCTGATATCACAAGGACTCAAATCTAAATAATGTGAACCCAAAGCATCATTTTGTTTTGTTCACGTGAGCGTGCCAAGCTCCTTTGTTACCCTGCGCTGTTTCTGAAAGCTGTCACGTAATGCCACCCTCCCTCATCATATCTGTTTTTGGATTTCAAAACGCTGGCGCCGTCTTTCATCTCCACGTGTCCATCAACCAGAGACAGTTCAAATCCATTGTCCTGTGGAGCACAAGAAAAAAAAACTGAGTAATCACGACTCATCTGAGATTTGACACTGCTGTCTACAATCATCAGCTGGTTCCTTTGAAGGCATGTCAATGTTTGGCAATTTTTGCTTAAATTTCAATGATGAATTAATAATTAATAGATTAGATTTTTATTCCACATACAATTTTGTAAATGTATGAAACTCACTTATACATTTCCATCCATCTATTATCTTAGCTGCTTTTCCTAACCAGGGTCATGCGAGGGCAGGAGCTCATAGGGTCAAACACGCTGGGTAGGTTGCCAGTCCATTGTAGGCCAGACACACAGCCAAACACATTCACCCCTAGGGGCAATTTAGCATCTCCAATCCATCTGACATGCATGTCTTTGGATTGTGGGAGAAACCCTCACAGACATGGGAAGAACATCCAAACTCCACGCAGAAAGGACCCTCAGCCAACCTAGTTGGGAATCCAACCCAAGACCTTCTTGCTACAGTATACTAAAAAGTGATCTAAATATACAACTATGTGCATCCTGGTGATTCTAAACACTATAAAAAGTAATTTAAAGTTCTTGTAAAAAAAAGGGAATCTATCAGTTCTTGTTGTTGGGATCTGTAGTTTGATACTATTCCTGATTTGCCAGCTTGGTGTCTGTGCCCTGAAGGAGGTAACCAGTCTCAAAAAGGGGAAATTAGGAATTTATCAATGATAATTTGGCATGGATGTTTCTGGATGGTCTCAGTCTGGTTCAACAGAGACTATGTCTGATCTCCTTGCCATGCTGGGCAGACCTAGATCAACATGGGACAAATGTAACCAGTTTGTACTGAGGTCAGACACAAGGTAGCCACCCCAGCTCTTCTGAACCTTCTCAGGAAATGTAGTTTTTTTGCTGGCTTTCTAGATGGTTGACTTTTGTATGATGGTCCCCTTCTAAATTTGACTGAATCCAGAATCCATCACATTAATGATGATACAAGACAGTTTAACGCATCAAGACTGATTACCTGCTGGAAATGACGTCACTGACAAATGACGGTGATTTAGCATTCAGATCTCACCAAATGTGTGCCTGCACTCTCAATACTATTCTCCGTAGTAAATTCCAGAGTTGATCATGAACTCACCACGTTCCCAGTGTGGAGCAGGATGCCGCTGCTCTGGGTGGACTTGAACCCCAGAGAAACCATCGTCCCTGTATTAGTCTGCATAATATTCGGAGCGAGCGCAAGAGAGCCCCCCAGCTCCAGAGAAGCTTCACGCACACCCTGCAACACCAAGAACTCATCATATTATCTAATATTCAGTACTCCACTTCACTCAGTAAGGTTTCACACTGAAAAATCCAACTGAATGACTGTTTATATCAAGCAAAAAGCCTTGAACTCAGAGTAGCAATGCTTTTTAAGTTAAACCTCTGCAAAGATTTCTTTCTTATAATAAAGAAGAAGAGTTCGTTATATTCTAGATACCATCCTGAGTTGAGTTGTGGTGGCCTCATGTGATTACACTAGATTAGATGAGCTAAAAAAAATTATTTCTTGAACACCAACAGCAAATTCCTTTCTAAAGATAAAGGCACCTTTATCACAATACAGCCATATCAATGATTCTCTTACAAAAACTTTCTTCTTTTGCTTGTAGTGCACCATGCATTTTATTCATTAGATATTTGATATTTTGCATCAGCACCGTGGTTTTCATGGGTCAGTTGTTTTTTTAAAAAAAAAAAATTAAAAGCATTTTAACTTAGTCACAGGGTTTAATGTAATGTGAATGTCCTACAGCTAAATGGAGATGGGAATCTTGGTAAAACCCAATTATTTTCAAGCTCAGAGCAACAGTTTATTTCATGAATGATGCTGTTCCAAATCTTACTGAATGTTGTTTTAAACTGAACTTACCAGTAAATCTGCTGGACAACCAGGGACGATTCCAACTTTCTCATTGAATAAGACAGTGACATCCACTTCCAGGCTTTTCAGGCATCCTCTGAGGGGCGGGTAGCTAATGTTATGTCTGCAATGAAGAGGAGATTCTGCTGGTAACTCATGCATTTACTTCAGCTCAGCATAAACTGAGAAAAACCTAACATACATACCATGAACTGTCTACTATTTCTCTGCCCCTAATATATGTACTGTTATCCCAAATGTCCGTCCTTTGTTTACCAATGATTATCTTTCCTTATTGTCTCATTTAAGCCCATCTACTCCCTTTTATCAATGCTTTAATCAAGTAAATCCGTTTAAATGTAATTAATGAATGTGCATTGATGTGCAATAATGTGTATTATTGTGTATTGTACACAGACGATAACTTTGTCATTGACATAAATGCCATTCACACATTATATGGTGCATATAAACAGGCATTTAGAACTTTAAATGCAGTTTTATAAATTGTGAGAATGTCAGAATGTCTAGCGAAATCTGTGGACATTCTTTTACTGATTGACCTGGTCAAAGCAATAAACTTGTGATAAAATCTGTCATGACATCTAACATGCGATCTGTCTTGGCAGTTGTCAGGAATGGTAACATAGCATTGTTATGACATCGGGGCAGCTGGTGGCCTAGTGGTTAGGGAGTTGCCCCTGTGATCAGGAAGTTGTGGGTTTGAATCCCAGGACTACTAGTGGCACCACTGAGGTACCCTTGAGCAAGGTACCGTCCCCACACACTGCTCCCTGGGCGCTGTGTTCCTGGATACCCGCTGCTTCACTTGGTGAATGGGTTAAATGCGGAGAAGAATTTTGTGCTGTTCACGCTGTGGTGTGTTCACGTATGACAAAAAATGGTCACTACACTTTACGTGACTACACAACTCATGACAGCACATGACATTTTCCATGACATGTTAACAGCATGGATATGTCAGCTTTATGGTGCAGGGTTAATGTAAAAAAAAAAAAAAAAGTATTTTTATGTTACATTTCAATACCACTGAGTCAGTGTGGGACTTTCATTCAGAAACTCCAAATTACCTCACGGCAGCCGCTGCTGGAACTCCTCCTAAATAAGCCTGTGTGTCCACAGTCAGTAGAGTCGTGTAGTTGAAATGAACTTGGACTGAATAGTCAGTAACAACTACCCGGGTAGTTTGGGCAGCTTTGACTATTTGAATCTGTTGGTAGTATTCCTGCAAGGACAAATGAAAAGGGTAGCGTTATATTACTAAATTATGCCATACAAATCATAATATGAGCTCAAGAGTTTATAATAAAAATGAAGATGAGGGTAACTTGCACAATGGAAAGTGGAAATTGTGAAACAATTTAGTAGTTGTAGAAAGAAACAGTGTAGAAAGAAAAGCTGTAGCATTTGTTCATCCTTTATTTGAATAACTGGTATCAGTTTCACCTGGTGGAGGAGCTGTCACCCAAATATAGAACTGTAACATGATTCACATGGAAATTGTTAAGAGTGACTGCAAAACGCCATAAGTATAATGCAGATGGATAATCTATGATGGATGAGCAAACAAACAACTGATGTATGGCCTTTGTGAGGTTTATGTATCAAAAATATCCAATATTTGTTTTGACGTGACCATGTACCAACCCCTCTACATCCTCTAGAATTGTTTTTGTGCCTTTAAGACTGATTGTCTCCAATATATATTTAAAGTAGGTTTTCTTCAGTTATGCAAAGGAAATTATGAACGCCACCTTTAGCAGTGCTTACCACAGGGAAGACAAGTTTGTTGCTCTTTTCAGTTGAAATTTGATTTCCATTCCTGATCCTGAGAACGACAAAGCCTTCTTCCACAGTAACAGTGAAATAAGAGTCCTACAAAAAGCAGCAGAAATTTGATTTGTTATCACACGTGGACCCATATCAGAAACATAACTGGAACTGTTTCTATTAACAGCTGTTATAGAGTGTATCAAAATTTTCAGACTGAACATAACAATTTCATATGGCCATGTCACAGAACTCTCCTGTGAACCAACAGCTTTGTATCTGTTAGGTATTTACATTTAAGTGTAGGTTGGGATTGAAGACTGTGGTTACTTCTTTCCTTTTACAAATGTTGAGGAAAGCAGGCAGGCCAAGTTTCCAAGCTAACTAAGTCTAACTAACTCTTTATAAAGTGATCAACACATTAAAACAGTATTTTGTTTTAATGTTTTGATTCTAGTGCACTTAGTGGTCCTGTGCTAACTCATGATGACTTTATCCTCACCTGAAACAGTGAAAAAAATGCTTAAAAAAAAACACTGCTTACACTGATTTACTAGTCTGTAAGTTGTCAGTGAGTTCCTTGAAAGGAGAATTTACATGAATTTACATGAAATTTATAATTATTATTACACTGCACGATGAGAATTTCCAACTGACAGACACTCACTACTGTGTCACTGCACCGTTACTAGAAAGAGCTTTTGTTGTTTCAGATCAATAACATGTTCCAGTGATTTCCCCTTTCTTTCATTATCTATAATTTAGCCTTACAGAAGATGGAAGATGACCACCTCCTTTAATTAGGTGCATGGAGTTTGACGCTTGTGCAAACGTGTTTCAAGGATTGAACCTGATCAGTCTATTAGAAACTCAGTAAGAGACAGCGACTCCTCTAGGCCGGACCCCTGGGTGATCCGGCAATTACTTAGTGTACCCTTAAGTCGTCACATCATACTTGTCTTCTGTGTATTCCAGCTCACCTCATTACCCATGTAAAACAGCAGGGCCCTTTTTTGTCGACTCTGGAGAAAGAATTTGATGATTCTGCTGCTGTTGGACACGCTGAACTTCCCATATCCTGTGCCATCAAAATATTGCACCGACTGACGGACCTCGCCTCTGAGAGAAAAAAAGAAAAACAAAGAGAGGACCCCCGTTTAAATCCCACTAATAATGCTGACTGTAGAATACACAACCACTATAACCAGCTCCATTCTGAGCCTGGTGGGAGGAATATTTCCAGTTACCTTAGACATTGGCTTGTATTCGTTACGTTGACAGCATGCTGGAAGTTGTAGAGGCCGAGGATGTGTTCATTTAATGTGGAAAATTCAATACATCCCCTAAAGCTGGGGTAATTGAGTTCCTTTGGTGGCTGGGATAATGAAAAAGAAAATAGATTACATCAGTTCTAAATCAAAGAGAGAGGAAATCAAAGAGAAATTTGAATATATTTAAGTTAAGGATCACTCAAGGAGCCCATATACAACATTTTTCTAGTTTTTTTTTGTTTTTACAAGCTGTTTTTGTTATTGTGTCTCTAAGACATATATATATGTAAATGAATAATTTTCTGATTAATTGCCTTGTACTGTATCTCAATCGGAAATAATTCCAGGCTGAAACACTCTTTAAATGTAAATGGGCAGGCTATATTGCTGTAAGCTGAATAGGTGGATATATAGTTGGTTTTGTGACATCACAAATATCAATTAACTATTCATTTTAAGAACTTGCAGTTTAGTAACCATATGTACTAAATGGTAAATTGTACATTTTGAAATACTAAATATGTTAACGTACTACAAACTTTTACACTTTAAAAAGTGAGGAATTTTTTTTTTTTACTGACATGGGTCCTTTAATTGAAATGAGTCATATATGAGAAATATTTACAGTGAAGTCTTGCGGATAGCCTCCTACGTATAAAACCACTTCTCCAGGGTCCAGATCCAGCAAGCTAACGGTTGTATTAGCTTGACTTGTCATTGGTGGCAGCTTGTTGGGAGTTAATGAAGTGTAGGTCTTAGTGAAGATGACTTCCGCATCTTGGTAAACTCTAATTGAGGGAAAAAGGGCAGAAAATGAATAAACAGTCATTGAACGCACCATCGCAATCTCAGATTTGCACTAAAATGTCTGCCAAGAAAATAAATGATATAGTTGTTACCTTCGGAAGTCCACTCTGTCCATAAACGACTTGTCCTTGCTGGACCTGGTGATTTCTTTAGTCTTTATCTCATAGGTCACGCCCCCCAGTTTGTACACACAATACAGCACACCGTTCTTGACCACCATGCCAACAAAGTCTTGCTGCGTCTGTGCGTGAACAGATAGTGGATAATGATAAGATCTGCATGGCATGAAAAAGGAGCCACACTGAAAAATCCAGTGAATGTACTCGATTTGAACATCACTTCCACATGAATAAAATATATTAGATGAATAAAAACAGTACTGATGTAACATTTTTTATTACTGTGGAAATAATGTAAATTCAGTGCTACACTTTTTTCGGTGCACCTTACATTCTTGTTCCCCAGGTAAAGGACAAATAGATTGTCCTCTGGGCTCTGGCGGCGTCTGCGCTGGCCTAGTGTGGGTCGGTGGAGGGTCAAGTTGAGGGCTGTAAAGGCTCGTAGATCTTCCAGGTCTTTAGGTGGACGAAGCTCTACGTGGCTATCACCAGAGAAGAAGATGGGACCCCTAATCTAGAGAGAGAAATAGATCTTCAGATCCAAAAAGTCTACCATCCAAAAAAAAAACTGATGCATGTTGCTGAAGAAAACGTTCAGAGTCAGAGTCAAAAATCTTAAAACTTTAGTCATTGTTAAGTCCCCAACATGTCTACAGTGACTGAAAAAAAAATGAGAAGAAAATGTTTTGCTTTGTCATGTTATTGTCACATATTGTCGTGCCTCTCTCTCTCTTGCTCTCTCTTTCTGCATCTTTCATTAACTGTTTATAGGCACTCCTGGTCGTTGTGGGGTGCACTGATTTGTTGATGCTAATGACAGGGATGGCTAAAAAGAACCACAACTGGTTAAGGTAACCTTATTAGGCCTGCCACTATCGATTATATTAGTAATCAAGTAATCTTGCTAGTATTTTGATTCATCAAGTATCATCCACATGCAATTTATAATAACGAACACTTCATTGCAAATCATATACATGAAATTTGTAACTCTACAAACACACACAATTGTGAGATTTGGCTGGTGTTGGTTTTCTCTCTATCAATGATTCACCCAAGTGTGATTTGAGTGCTAATTGCTCCCCCTTGTGGAGACTGTTCAGACTGCTGAACACGACTTTATAATGACCTGCAGGTTCCGTTTATCATTCAAATTCCAAAGTAATGACTAAGCTTATCATTATCATTATCGTGACAGCCTTTGACCATCCCTGAAACCTTTTCTTGTCAAAATATCAAATAAAGCCTTTCTCAGACTAATATTTTGTGAGGCTAGTAAAGTTAGATTTTGTCACTGGAACATATATGGGACTTTAGTCACCTCTTCAGTCATTTTCTCTCAATAAAAATGTGGATGTTTTAAGAAAACTATTAAATATAAAGAGTTTTAAAACTTCTACACACTGCATCTAAGGCAGCCCTGTGGATCTATTGCTCCCGCAGTACTACTGCTGCTTCTTTCTGACACATTTGATGTGTTCCTTTAACCAACAAAAGGCCCTGTAACTAATTTAGCTCTTTATAAAGTTAGCAACACATTAAGGCATCATATTGTTTTAATGTGTTGATTAAAACATCTTGTTCTGGTGGGTGGACATAGTGGTCATGTGCTAACTCATGATGACTTTATCCTCACCTGAAACAGAGAAAAAATGCTAAAAAACACTGCTTACACTGATTCACTTGTCTGTAAGTTGTCAGTGAGTTCCTTGAAAGGTGCCTTTACATGAAAGGAATAATAATGATAATAATAATAATAAGTATTATTATTATTATTATTATTATTATACTGCACGGTGAGAATTTCCAACTGACAGACACTCACTACTGTGTCACTGCACCGTTATTAGAAAGAGCTTTTGTTGTTTCAGATCTATTACAAGATCAATAACATGTTCCAATGATTTCCCCTTTCTTCCATTAACTATAATTTAGCCTTACAGAAGATGGAAAATGACCGCCTCCTATAATTAGGTGCATGGATCTTGACGCTTGTGCAAACGTGTTTCAAGGTTTAAAACTGATCAGTCAATTAGAGACTCAGTAAGAGACAGGCCACATTTGATGTGTTCCATTAAACAACAAAAGGCCCTGTATCACAACCTCTAGAGCATGTGGTTTAATAAGTTAAACATTTTCCTTGAATATGTAGATGTGCGTAAACCACGAGGGGACTAAATCCAAACTTGTTCAGGGTCAGTACTTACTCTGTTGGCCATATCTCTTGTTTGCTCAATCATATCTTTAATCCTCATGATGCTGTCGGATATGTTGGTTCTGATGGGCACCCGGCTGCTCTGGTTCTCCACCTCGGCAAGTTTATCAGGAAGTGCAGGGAAGAATTTGTTCAGCTCATTTACTGAAAAGAAGCACATCAGGGTGTGTTTAGCATTCTTCTTCTCATTATTTCTTTGGAGATACAGCACATGGGTGATCATGATCTCAACACGCTAACAATAAAGGTTCCTAAGTGGTTCTATATACAGTTCTAGGGAAAAAAAACTTTCGATTGATATAGATTCTGTACATTTTGTGAATCATACAGTATCATTATTTTATAAACTTAAAATGAATTACATTTAGTATAATGATCATTCACATTCACAAAACTATTGACTGACAAGTTCTTTGGGGTTCTAAGGTGTCACACCAAAGAATCCTTTTTGGCATAGTAATTTTCAAGTTGTTATGTTCTAATTCATCTCAGCTCAGGTAACCCTTAGCCTGGAGTAGTGGCGTAGGCAGACATTAATTTTGGGTACACTTGTGAAAAAGTGGGCAGGCAGGCTTGGTCAATATGATTTTTAAACACACCATGGCCCACAATGTCATGATTCCAGGCCTACAGTTCACATAAACCTGAACAACATTACAACACCAGGATACACAATTGCAGTCATGGGGGCCCTCTCTCCAGCACAGTTTGGTGATTTTCTCAAACATGCCTGATTCAACTCATCTGTTCATTGCCAGGTTTAATGAGTGTGTTTGAGTAGCAGGAACCTCCAAACTGTCTGGTCATTACAGGCACAACACTGGCCTGATAAAGAAGCCCAAATTGAAAGTGAACCAATTATCACGTGTGAACACACCACAGCACAGCACACAGTGTGAACAGTGTGAAAATCTTTCTCTGCATTTGACCCATTCACCAAGTGAAGCAGTGGGCAGCCAGGGACGGTGTGTGGGGACGGTACCTTGCTCAAGGGTACCTCAGTGGTGCCACTGGCAGTCCTGGGATTCAAACCCACAACCTTCTGATCACAAGGGTAACTCCCTAACCACCAGACCACCAGCTGCCCCAAAACTCTGCCCCGTATGAGGCTGGAACTCATGACCTTCAGATTATGAGACTGATGCGCGGCCTTCTGCACCAATGAGGCCTAAATTGGACCGCTGAGGTATACGATGAGGAACCAGTGACTGAAGCTCAGAAAATAAGGTGGAACTTTATTTTTTAAGGTGGAACTCATTTTGGCTACACCTCATGCATTCAGAAAGCAAATCAAATTGCAACGAAAAAAATAGTCTTTCTCTTTTTGAGTATTTAGGCCTGTGACCAGTTCTGTTGGCCCAGGTCTACCCATGGCCACACACCTGGCCTGGAGTGATTAGGTCTTACATAATCTTTGATTCTATTTTTGCTTGAAAATGAATTAATTTCCTGAATTGAAACCAATAATGTCAGTCAAATGCTCCACTCTTGGAGACTCACATGTGTTGTTGACACTGTTGAGTATATCGGTAATGTTTGAATCTCCACCGACAATTTTGATCTTGTTCAAGTCGTCGGCGATGTCCTGTAGCCGTGCAGACGTGTTGGACACAGTGTTATTGGCAGCCTGGACGGCATCCTTGGCTTCTTTCACAAGGGCATCAATATCATCTGCATAAAAAGAAATGGATCCAAAAATTATTTTCCAAGATGCTCTGTGGTGTGCACTACTTCACCTTAGCCTCACATCATGGCAACAAATCTTACCTTGTCTCTGATTTTAAGAACAATTACTTTCAGTCTAGCTAAAAAATCTGATCAAGGTATTTGAAGCAAATTATGGCAGAAAACAAGCAGAAAGACTCACTAATTATTAGATTATTATGGTTAACAGTAATGAAGTGAAATCAGGGCTTTGAGACTCACATTCACAAAACTTGAAAAATCTATTTAAAAGAGATGTAAATGATTGTATCAAGCAAAATAAAGCTGCAGCAGGGGTAAGCACAGTTTACTTTTTAAGCAAAAATCCCTTCACGTCTTCCAAAATATCTTAAAAATAGTAAGGAAACTATAAAATTTTAAACATGATATACGCATCATGACATAAGAATTTTGTTTACATGCACAGTAATAATATTCAGGGTCTCACTATAAATCTATCTCTCTCCAAGTCACTTGGTAAGACTGTAGTGCTGTGATCTGAGACTCAGTTTAAGCAAAATTTAAACAAGCTGAGTAATTTATATTAGTTTTAAGATATTTTGGCTGATGTGAAGAACTAGATGTTTTTTGGCATTTCAAGAAATTTGACATGTAATTTGTTTTGAAGTAAAATTTTGTACCTCCATTAGCAGATTTTACTTGCCTTTTTATTGTTTTTTTTTTTTTTAATTTCTTCTAGTTTTTATGAATGACTTTCTTGCAGCATTGAAATGCTTCTTACAGGACTGTTTACCTGGAGACCCAGGCTTTTATCCATATCACATTCGTAAGTAGAAGATTTTATTATGATTTGGATATGATGAAAAGTTACTGCTTCTCATTTTGTTTTGCATAAATATCCTATTTTTGCCAGATTTTCGAAAATCTGTTAATACAGAATGCAAATCGATTGTAGGCCTAAATGTATTTTATCATGTATGAATATGAAAAATTGTCATAAATCAAATGTACAGGACAACAACGATAACTAGACTAAAGGTAAAGCTGACGACACTGGCGGGTAAATAGGAGAAATGTAGGACTGTTTCTCATGCATCTTACCTCTTTTGACTTTGTTCATCTCCTCCTCAGCAGCTTGGATTTGGTCTTTTATACTCTTTACTTTGGCGTCTGCCTTGTCCAGCCGGTCTTTAATGGCATCATATTTCATGACGGTCTCTTAAAGCACATATAAAAAAATGAGATTTTTAAACACTACAAACTACACTTCTTGTTCTATTAGCACAGTCTGAGGACACTTAATTGTTTTTGTATTGAGTAATTTAAAGATATTTTAGCTTGAAGTTGAGACTGATTGAACCTTTTAGGTCATTCTCTGCTTTCTTGGCCTTGTCTTGTAAGATGCTTGCAGAGTTCTTCAGTACTTCAGCCTTCTGGGTCAGATTTTGTGCTTTCACATTCTATCCAGATTGAAAAAAAAACAATTACGGTTCTCACAATATGACTGACTAATTAAACTGATTCTCTGCAGTGTGTCTTCATCAATAAAACTCACCGTCAGGGCCTGGTCTGCGGTCCTGTTGGCTTCATTTGCTGCTTCCTCAGCCTTTTTTATAGCATCAATGACATCTCTGTAAGCATTGATGGACCCTACAGCCTTATGGACAACTGAAATGTTGGTGTAATTCATCAGAGACCTGCAAAAATTGTGTGAATAAGTTATATTTGTCTTATAGTTGTCTTGCTTGGTAAAGTGTAAAACAAAATACACTGCTGTGAAAACATATTTGCCCCCAATTCATGCATATTTGTCACACAAAATGATTTCAGATCTATTTAAAAGTCATGTATCAAACCTATAGAAGCAGTGTGAAAAAGTAATTGCCCCTAAACTCAATTACTCATTGTTCTACCTTTAGCAGCATCAACTGCAGCTGAACACTTCCTATATCAGAAGATCAGTCTCTCATCACTGTGAAGACATTTTTCTTTGCAGAATTGCTTTACTTCATTGGTGGGCTTTCAAATTTTAACTGACTTTTTAAGGTCCTGCCACAACATCTCAATGGGGTTTAAGTCAGGACTTTGACTAGGCCAGTCAAAAATCTTTATTTTGTTTCTATTCAGCCATTCAGAGTTCAACTTGAAGGACCCCTGTCATTCAAACGGTTCTACTTTCAAGCCTTCAGTCCACGGAACTGAGGTCTGGTGGGTCATCAAGCTGTTTTAGGCAAAAAGGAGACAAGTCTTGTGTTCTTCTAGGTTAGCAGCTTAGTGCCAAAAGGAGATAACAAAGCCAACTGTGCTCTCTTGGAGTCCCAACCATAGACGGCTGTGGCACCACAGAGGATGAAATTCGAGATTTCCTGATGATAGAGTCAATGCTTAGACAGCTGTGCCACACAGGAGCCACTGAGTGGTGCTTTTTGCCTTGCCACTCTCCCATTGATAACATTGTACCTAGTCCAAAAGCAAAGCTGAAGCCAGCAAGGCCTGCAGGTCCTTAGATGTACATGTGGAATCTTTCTTGACTTCCCAGTGGAGTTACCAGAGGGATTTTGGCTGGCCAATACTGGGAAGATTTACCACTATTTACCACTATATATAAGTTTTTTTTTTTATCTGGAGACAATGACCCTCACTGTGGTTTGCTGTAATTCCAGATTC
>JBBPCZ010001192.1:0-15826 GCA_037974445.1 Brycinus macrolepidotus
CACGCCTATACATGCACGTACACGGGCACACATACATGCGCGCACACACACACACACACACACACACACACACACACACACACACACACTGATACACTTGTCCCCTGTGGTCCTCCCTGTGTATTTAGTCACTGCTGATATATTTGCCACTGGCGTAATTGGTTTTTAGTAATTAAATGTTTCTGCATGGCTGACCACACACACACACACACACACACCCACACACACACCCACACACACACCCACACACACACACTCACTCAGATGTAATTGGATGAGAAATTCCCACTCTTGACTGTGTTCTTGTCTGGCCTGACGTTGGTCATGCACACACACGCGCGCACACACACACACACACACACACATACACACACACTTGCATACATCAGGTTTCCCATTAGTTGGCTCAGTGCCAGTCACAAGAGCCCAGCCAGTGTCCAAACAAAGAAATTTCCACACAGGGTTTAAAACCGGCCTTACTATGGGCAGCACTTAGCCAGATTGTTTCGCCAATAATGAGGGGTTTTCATTTCCAGCAGGAGTGTTATTACTGTCTCTCTCACACATTTACGCTCACACACACACACACACACACACACACACACACACACACATACACACACACGCACGCACACACACTCACACATACACACACTCTCACACATGCACACAATGTATATACACAAAGCGGTGGCAGATCCCTGCATACTCGCTGCCCGCTTCCTTTGTTGATTTTTAATCATTTTCTTTTCTATTTCTTTTTTCTTTTTTGTAAATTTGCATATTTTTTGTCACCACTGAAACGTACGCCTGCAGATGTGTTAGTGTTTTGTCTACTTGGGAGCACGGCAGACTCGCTTGGTTAAGGGTGCTAATTGAGGACACATTGGGTTGTTTACTCCTAAAAGTGATGACAACAGCAACAACAACAAATATAGCCACGTGTGGCGATCATAGGGGTCCAAGCAAAGCACAGCCCACAAGGGCAATGATTGTATATTATTAAACATGTACTATTGTATATACTATTGCCAACATTTATATACTATTAAAATTACAAAACGATTAATCAATGTTAACCCTGCTCGATTAACTTTAATTGGCTCATTTATTTTAATTTTTGTGTCATCACTAACACTTTTCATATGGAGCTGGTCAAAGAGGGAGCATCTAAAGTTTCAGCTTAATTGGTCAAGCAGTAGCTTGAAATAGTTATTTGCATTTTATTACACCCTCTGGAGGGCTGATTGGCAGAGACTTGGTGGTCTGCAACCACATATCACATGACGTATAAACGTGTAAAGTCAGTTGGGTTTATTGTCATTTGCAAAATGTACACAGGACATAGTGAAGCGAAACGACGTTGCTCCAGGACCACGGTGCAAGACAAGAACAAAAACAGAAACAGCACAAGACTACATAAGTGCAGACAGGACAAAATACATAGAGTGAAAAGAGAGCAAAAGAGGAAAGAGAGAGTCCAAATGTTTCATGAGGATTGGGGAAAGTAATCAGAAGCAGTAGGCATGTTTTTGAACTGAGCTCCACCACAGAATCGATAATTAGCATTTGGTGGCCATATTGTTTACAACTCTTCTATTTTTTAATAGAATTATTAAAAATTATTTTAAAAATATTATTGATCTTGCTTAGGGTGACAACACTCTTCCCTGGACCAGGGATCAATCCCTAGTTTTCTTACATTCGGACCTGATGTGGTACCCACTTTGGAATCTAATGGAACACCATTTAACAATGAATGACGTCAAGTGTACAGCTCTTGATGTTAGTCATTGTCTAGGCAAGAAGAATGAATAATTAACATGTAGCGAGATTAATTGGCATCTGTTAATCAGTGTTTATATAGGTTCTAGCTCAAAAGCAGCTAATGCATTAGCCGTTACATTTTGTAAGAACTGTTCAAATATTAGAGGAAACAGAAACAGAACACCTTGGCAATAACTCAAGTCATTGTATTTGGAGAAAGAAGGATTGTGCATATAATCCAAGCAACACTATACCCACAGTGAAATACAGAGGTGGGAGTATCAGTGATGTGGTGCAGCTTAACATGAATAAGATAAGAGGTAAGATAAGATAACCCTTTATTAGTCCCGCAGGTGGGAAATTTGCAATGTTACAGCTGCAAAGTGGAAAAGAGAAGAAAGAAGAAGCAGCATAACCAATAGAATAAAGGCTGTATAACACAACAGTATAATATAAAAAGTACACTAAACAAATATATATATATATATATAGATAGATAGATATAGATATAGATATATGTATAAATGTGTGTGTGTGTGTGTATATATATATATATATATATTTATAATGTGTGTGTGTGTGTGTATGTATGTATGTACACAGTGGATATATGTATGCATTTGATGGAGTGATGTACCAGGATATATCAGAGGAAAATTTTATCTCATTGGCCAAGAAAAAATATGTGTTGCTTGCAGGCCCTAAGCAATATCCTGACTTGAATCCCTCTAGAAATGCCGAGAGAATGTATAAAGAATTTTCAAATGATGAATTACAGAGAGAACTTTCAGAAATTGAAGATGGTCTGCCAATAATTGCCCAGAATTAAACTACAATGCTGCAAGAGCTAATTACTACTTACCACATTCATATCCATATATCCTTGTCCGTGTCTTGATGTATCCTTGTAATTTGTGGTTCATGATTCGACAGCAACCAGTGGGGAGGCAAATTTAGCCGTCTAGAGTAAAGGCTGAGTTATTCCAAAAAGATGCATTTAAAAGTGTCTGTGATTAGACGCAGAGAAGGGGTTTTGGGTAAACACAGCTTGCAGAGGCCATGACTTGCCCACTTCCAAAATCTCAACTATGTGTCATGAGAATCTGCAGAGCTGTTTACCAGGGCTGCGCCTCAGCTTGGACTAAATGCAAGAGGCGACAGAGTTTTCAAACGTTTTCAACAGTGTAAGGCGGTAGTGCTGTCACTGAGACAGAGACAGAGACAGAGACAGAGAGAGAGAGAGAGAGAGAGAGAGAGAGAAAGAGGAAAAGGAGAGTGAGCCTGAGAGAGAGAACGAGAGGAAAAAGAGAGTGAGTCTATGAGAAAGAGAGAGACAGACAGACAGACAGAGAGAGAGAGAGAGAGAATGAGAGAGAGGAAAAGGAGAGTGAGTCTGAGAGAGAACGAGAGGAAAATGAGAGGAAGTCTGTGAGAGAGAGAGAGAGAGAGAGAGAGAGAATGAGAGAGAGGAAAAGGAGAGTGAGTCTGTGAGAGAGACTGAGAGGAAAAAGAGTGAGTCTGTGTGAGAGAGAGAGAGAACGAGAGGAAAAGGAGAGTGAGTCTGTATGAGAGAAAGAGAGAGAGAGAGAGAGAGAGAGAGAATGAGAGAGGAAAAGGAGAGTGAGTCTGAGAGAACGAGAGAAAAAGAAGAGTGAGTCTTTGAGAGAGAGAGAGAGAGAGAGAGAGAGAAAATGAAAGGAAAAGGAGAGTGAGTCTGAGAGAGAGAGAGAGAGAGAGAGAATGAGAGAGGAAAAGGAGAATGAGTCTGAGAGAGAGAATGAGGAAAAAAAAGAGAGTGAGTCTGTGTGAGAGAGAGACAGACAGAGAGAGATGGAGAGAGAAAGGAAAGACAGACCGAGAAAGAGAGATGAGATTGGGGTGTGGGGGGAGAGAGTGAGAGAGAGAGAGGGAGAGAGAGAGAGAGAGAAATGAGGGGAAGGACAAGACCATTTGAGAGAAGGGCTGTTTATGTCAAGCTCATTCAATCACGCACACACACACACACACACACACGCAGGTTGTGGTAATTCATCTGGGTATAAACATAAATAATTCAGTGCTTTTAACACAGGCAGTGAGAGGTGAGTGTGATAGTTAAGGTGGCACACACACACACACACACACACACACTGCACAGGTGGCGCTTTGTCTGGTTAGACTTGCAGCTTGGGAGTGGAGCAGACAGAGGGAGAGAGTAAGTGATGGAGGGATGAAGGAGGAATGGAGATTGAGAGAGAGAGGAATGGAGGACAAGGGAAAAAGAAAAGAAAGAGAGATGAGAGAAAAGAGGGACAGAGGGTAAATAAATAGAACGTAAGAGACAAGGAATGGAGGGAGAGCGAGAGGGTAAAGGGGGAGCAAGTAATTGTGTATGTGTGTGTGTGTGTGTGAGAGAGAGAGAGAGAGATAGAGAGAGGGAGAGAAAGAGCAGTCAGACTAATAAAACCCACAAGACTGACCTGAGTTGGAGTCAGAGCTGGAAAGAATGAGGAGAGGTGTAACGCCAAATGAAGACTCGGATAGAAAACAGCAGTAAACAGTGTTGTGTGGACAAAGTGTGGGAGAAAAATGAAGTGACAGAAATGATTCTAGAAATAGGGAGTTGGGGAGATTGGATGGCTGTGAGATGAAGATGATGATAATGATGATGAGGGCTCTGGTTTTTGTCTTAAAGACTATGAGCTTGTGCTCTATGCTCTTAAAAGGAAAAATAAGTAGAGTAGTCATAGCCAAGCTTGTTTTTGAGTTTTCCTGAAATTTTTGTGAAGAACCAATATAGGATCATACTGTGTGGATACAGAGGTTATAGCCTATCGAGTTCTACGTTGTTTGGCCTTGTATTCACTGTAGTAGATACTAAATAATTCACAATAGATACTGAATAATTCATTGTAGATCATGAATAATTCATAGTAGATAATGGATAATTCATAGTAGATACCGAATAATTCATAGTAGATCCTGAATAATTCATAGTCACTGGATAATTCATAATAGACACTGAATAATCCATAGTATATACTGAATAATTCTGAGTAGATACTGAATAACTCATAGTTACTGAATAATTCAGAGATGCTAAATAATTAATAGTAGATGCTTAATACATGTATAGTTACTAAATAAGTCACAATTAAGAATAATAACCCTGCAGTTTAAAGGGTTAATTGATCTCATAAAAAAACATCAAAATCCCTGTGTGTGTGTGTGTGTGAGTGCACATGTGTGTGTATGAGTCGTGAACTCTTGCAGGACTTTATAGGCTGTTTTTTGGCAGGAAAAGCATGTTTCTCATTTTTTTTATACATGGAGATACAGAGTCCACTTAAACAGAACACCAGCAGAGACAAACACGCACACACACACACACACACACTCTATAACAATGAGGAATGCATCTTCCCCGCAGACTCACACACACCCACACACCCACGCGTAATTACTGAGAAATTCATCTGACACACACACTTTGCTTTGTGTGTGTGTGTGTGTGTGTGTGTGTGTGTGTGTGTGTGTGTTTGTCTGTCACTAGATCTTGTGTTTAGAATTCTCACCTTG
Organism: Brycinus macrolepidotus; assembly: GCA_037974445.1. Classification (NCBI taxonomy): domain Eukaryota; kingdom Metazoa; phylum Chordata; class Actinopteri; order Characiformes; family Alestidae; genus Brycinus; species Brycinus macrolepidotus. The sequence goes on from JBBPCZ010001192.1 coordinate 5,326, forward strand.
TCTCACACAGTTCTCTCTCTCTCTCCCTCTCTCTCTCTCTCTCTCTCTCTCTCTCTCTCTCTCTCTCTCTCTCTCTCTCTCTCTCTCTCTCTCTCTCTCTCCTAAAAATGAGAATCCTCTCGGGAGTAGGTGGGGGTGCAGTAGCATCTGGATGAACACTCACACCCATTCGGTCTTATCCTTTCTTTCTTTCTTTCTCTGTCTCTGTGTTTCCCGTCTTCCTTCTCTTTTTCCCCCATCTCTTTCTCTCGTTTTCCTCTTTTTCTGTCTCACTCATTCTCTCCATCTCTCTCTCTTTCTTCATCTCTCTCTCTGTCTCTGTCTCTCTCTGTGTCTCTCTCTCTCTCTGTCTCTCTCTCTCTGATGCCATCAGCGTGCAGTAACTCATACCCCACACTGGGCTGCCATTCAGGTGGTGCCAGTCTGGCGGTGCAGTCTGCAGGGGGTAGTAGAAGAGGGGGCATTAATATGACCCCCTGCCCCCGACCCTCCACAGGTGCCTCTTCTGAAACACGTGTCTTTAATCGGCCTGCAGTTTGCGTGTATGACTCACTACATTACTGTGCCTGGATAATTGTTTGTACAGATGCGAGCAATTCTTGTAGGAAAGCGCTGAAATTTACAAAAATGCGATGTCATTCTAAAAGCCTACAAGTTCTAAAAGCAAAGTTTATTATGAATACATTTGCACCAGAAACATTATTGGCCCTCTGTTGATGTTTTGCAAACTTTTTACATGAGCTCACCTGACCAATCAGGGTTGTCTCTGTCCTTACTGACTGGTTATGGAATTTGTATCATATGTGCTGTTAAAGCATCTCCTAAAGCTTCTCTTTCAATGCGTGATGCTCTCCATGCTCACTTTTATTTTATTTTATTTTATTTTATTTTTTTATTATTTGGGTTTTTTGAAAAACTTGCCAAAAAAAAACAACACAATGTCTGGTGTTTATACTTTTGGTGCCGAAAAGGCTTTTCTGAATATTTTATTTAATTATGTGTTTTCGCTAGGGCTGGGCCAGTTAAAGAGTTATTATTGCGTTAACACATTATTTACTTAACGCTGACAATTATTTTATCGCACATGAACGCAGTTTTTTTATTACTATTATTTTGAAAGTTCGTTGTTATTTTTTGTGCTCGACCTCACTCTAACAGGGACACTTGCTACTGAACATAGACTGTTTATGCTGCTCCTTGATAAAAGAAAAATGTTTCTGCTGGTACCTGTTCAGAAAAAAAAACGAAAACAGATTTATAAATGTTACCTTGCTGTTGCTTGGAAGGTGCCTTTTATAATGTTATGATCAAGGCTCTGGATCATGGGCGCCGGAAGTATTTTTAATGTAGGGGGGACGCAGGGCTCTACGTCTCGGCTGTTGTCAGGGAGGGGGAAAGTGGGGGGGGACATGTTCCCCTTGCTATAATGGTTCTGGCGCCCATGCTCTGGACTCTATAACTTGTTTTTCTATAACAAACTAGATAAAACGTGAATGCCCTGCAGTGGCAAATAGCTTTGGTTTTATATTTGATTTGATTACATTAAAGTTTAAGTTGAGATTTACAAGAAATATTTTAACTGCAGCCGTGTAACTGTGTTAAAGGGAACACTGCTGTTAAAAAGCTCCTTATTGTTTAAAGTGTTTGCAAACCAAATGTTACTGCACTTTTGTTCTTTTAAAATGTGTGCAATGCACTACTTTTGAATTAATTATTGAATTTTGCGTATAAGAATGCGATTAATCGTGATTAAAAATTGTAATCGTTGCCCAGCATACTTAATTTGTGTTGCGTTTGGTTTAAAACAGTAGTTTAAACAATACATGCTAACGTTGTTAACAATGAATGGAAGCCAGTAGTCACTGGTTATCATGACATTAGCATTATTGACTGAACTGTTCGCTTAAGCCAGATTTAATTCTGTTAAATTTTGCTCTGTCTGTGCTCTCACTGCAAACGTCTTCCTTCACAGATACTCAACCTAATAAAGAATCCATAGAACACAACTCGTTTTTTTATCAAAAATGCTTCCATTCAGAGTGTCGTTGTAATTCATTTCAAACTATATTTATTTTAAATGCGTGTAAAATATCCCACTTTTAGGGCCGACTGGGTATTACTCCACCTTGAAGCACCTTCTTCCATGACGACTGTTGCTAGGATCTACAGGCTTAATATCTACATTCTTTCTGTTGATAAACTACAACACAACTCCATTGCTTTAAATACTTCAATTTACAGGGTTTTATTATTTTCTAATGACATTTATTTTTTTACTTATTTTGTAATGGTCAAACCGAACATGTAGTGAACCTAAACTCTTTGGAATGAATGGAGTTTTTGCCAACTCTCTGTAAAGCTACGAAACCTATGCGTTTGTGGGTGGAGCCGGGTTATTTTTTGTTATTTTGTTGTCCTCTTCTCTAAAAGTGTGTTTTTTTTTTTCGTGTTCAGGATGAATGTCGCAACTACATCAAGGTCTTGCTGAGTCGACGAGGTGGGCTCTTCGTCTGCGGGACAAATGCCTTCAATCCCCTCTGTGCAAACTACACGGTGAGTGTTTAACACTCCTATACACACACTCATGCGTACAACACTCTTACACACTCATACTCACACTTATTCCCAAACTTGTGTGTGCTATGCATAGTAAAGCCTAATGCAACAATGATATAGTGTCATGATAATGATATATTTTGTGCAGTGTGCTTTTTATATTGTACTGTTATATAGCTTTTATTCTATTGTTTTTGCTGCTCTTAACTTTGTAACTTTGTTCTGTCCACTTTCTACTGTAGAAATACAAATTTCCCACTTGTGGGACTAGTAAGGGTTTATCTTATCTTAACTTAAAACAATTAATCTGAATGAATCGTAGACATGTAGACACACACACACACAAACACACACGTCTCTGTTTACCTGTGATGGGCACAAACAGGCATCTACACACACAAACACACACACAAAGACACACACACACACACACACACACACACACACACGTCCCTGTTTACCTGTGATAAGCACAGACAGACATCTACACTCACATACACACATACACAAGTTCAATCTAAGGGAAATTCCCCACACGTCCAGTCCTTTGAGCCTCTCTCTGAACCATCAGTATGAATGATTCAAGTGTTATTGATTGCTGGTGCTTTCGGAGTGTGTGCTGAAATCTTCTCTGTTCTCCCATACACACCCGGCCCGCTGCCTCTCTGTGCAACGTCCCTCACTTAAGAGGCCAAACGAGCAGCCTGGTGTTAATCTGCCTCTCCATTCATCCTGGCTTAAGTGAAACTCTTAAAAAGCGATATTTTAACCAAAAAGTGTAATAGATCAGCATGCATGCTGTAGTAGAATACATGCTTGGTGCCTGGAGTTTGTTTCTTTATTTTGCACTTAAAGCTAATGTAGCCAACAAGTGACAGAAGCTTGTATTAGCATCTTGCAAGCTACACATCTAAAGCATCACGCCACGTTGGTTTGTTAAGTCTATTTGAGATTACTTCAAGGGACCATATCATGGAAAACCAAATCACATTTTTGTGAAATGAAAGTCTTTCAAATGTTCTGAAAGGTATCGCTCAGTCCCCACTCCATTATGGCACATTGAATTTTATGTTTTATTTCTTTCTTTTTTTTTTTGCAACATGTTAAACCCAACAAATGAATAGAAATTTTGACAGATTTAAGTTTGTTCCCAGAAGATGTGCGTTTATTTTCACTAACAAAATCAACAAAACATGTAATTTGATGCAAAATATTATTGTATGTTTTGATTGCTATTGCTTTTCACAATACAAGGCCACTTTAAGAACTGATATGCACTGCACTGGATGCAGTTTCCCTCTTTATACCTCATCCTCAAACATGCAGTATGAATTTTAACAAAGCATGCTTACTGCCAGTTTTTAAAATATATAAATAAAACAACATGCAAACAAACGCATGGATCTGTTCTACTCTCAAATGATAGTCCTTAAATCTAGGGGGTGGCGGTCTCCTTTTACTACTCAGTGCAGTTTGAGATTAGTGTGTGATGATCGAGGCCTGCAGTTTTTGCACAATACTGACTGGTGTATGTAGGCTTCAAGTGTGTGTTACATACACTAGCCTGGTAGCTCCAGTACAAAACTAAAGAAGTGAACTTCACGCAAAAAAAAAAAAGTCTTGGCTAATCGACTACATTCAGGCTAAGAGAGGAAGCTGTAGAAATGTCATGTTTTGAAAAACTATCGCTTTGTTGTTTGCATCATGTAGCACTGATACTGTCAATCAGCCACTTATTTGCATGTGTGTGTGTTCGAGGGTGCCAGTGCAGACATTTGTGTGTCGGGTATCTTTTATCTGTCTGGAGTGTGTTTCTCGCCTGCAGTAAGCTTGCGTCACATGAATAGACAGCGCGATCGCTTACAATTTCTCCCGCAGCGTCGGCTTTCATCTTCCATCCAGAAACATCACACCTGAACCGTATCTCAGCATCCTCCCCTGCTCCAATTACACTAATGATAAAAAAAAAAACAGACAAATAAACAGGAAAATAAGAAAGCATAAAAAAAAAAAAATTGTGAAGAGACACAGAAGCACAAACATTAATCATCTGCTTGGCTGATTTTCCAACTTTTCTGTCCGAGGCTTCATTACAGAGTGACACAAACAAAGGTTGGCAGATTTAAAAATAAGAGGAGGATGAGGAAGATCATTCTGACATTTTGTCTGTCACTATGGAGACGAAGTGATAAAACACAGAGAGCATCATCGCAAACTGCTAATGAAACATTACACCTGTATGAGTGAGTGTGTGTGTGTGTGTGTGTGTGTGTGTGTGTGTGAAAGAGAGAGAGAGACAGAGAAAAAGAGGACAAAACACATATAGTGTGAAGAAGAATAGGAAGTGAGGGAGAGAAAGAGAGAGAGGAAAGAGAAATTAGGAGAGTGAAATGAGGAGGTAGAGAACGGGTACAGAGGAAGAGAGAGACACATAGAGAAAGAGAGGAAAGGGAGAGGAAAATACAAAGAGAGGAGGAAGAGAGAGAAAGAAAGATCAGGATGAAAGGGAAACACTGGGAAGGAGAAAAAAGAGAAAGTGGCAGAAAGAAGTTTAGTTGTCACTTTTTCGCAGCCCAAGCTTCAAAAAGATTTTTAAAAATCTTCTCTCTCTTTTTTGTGACCTGCTGCTTTTAAAAACAGTAGTTGTCCTCCCACGGTTTTGTTTGAGCCATAGAGGCAGGTCTTTGCTGACTTTTCTTTAATAGTACACTCAGTGTGTGTGTGTGGTGTGTGTGTATTCTGCAGGGAGACACTCTGGAGATGGTTGGAGAGACGATCAGTGGGATGGCCCGCTGCCCATATGACCCCAAACATGCCAACGTGGCTGTGTTTGCAGGTAAATAATGTTAAAATCAGAATGCAAATCAGAACTACTATTACATTAATAAAGATATTCAGATTAGAAATGTGATACCATGGTTTGGGGAGTTTCAGATGTAAACCTTAAAACTAGGTTCTGTATTAAAAACACATTTAAAAAATGTGATAATCCGTCTCAGGAACAATATCCCATTTTTTTACATGGATTCTCTACAGACAGTGCATTCCATGTGTATCAGGGTTGAGTTAGCAGAAAATAGAATCAGCAAAAAACAAAATGTACTTAAACTAGCATCCATTCCAACGGCTTGAAGACATAATTATCTATCTAAAATTGATTTAATCAGAATCAGAATCAGAATCGGAAAGTATGTGAGTGAACACATACAAGGGATTTGATTACGGTCGATGGTGTCTCTCAAGCACAACAGTATAAAAACAACAACAACATATAAAGATACAGATAATAAAGATAAATGTGATTTGTGGAATATTCTAAATATTCCATAGGGGTTCATTTTGTTCAGGTAACAAGGGTGAGTCATTTTTTAAATCAAAAACCATTATATATGTATGTGTGTGTGTATATATATTTATATATATATATATATATATGTATATGTGTGTGTGTGTGTGTGTGTGTGTGTGTGTATATATATATATATATATATATAAAGTATACATAAGTAACCAAGATAAACAAACTTTTATATGAGGTGTTACACTTTTATCACACCTGTATTTAATGAATACATTCCTAAAAAAAAATCCTATTTGTATAGCTTTGACTAATTTTAATGTTCATTCAAGTCATTACATAATAACTGTGACGGATATTATATAGAAATTTTTACAATTTTACAATTTTACAAAACATCATTTTACAATTCCATCTCATTTAAAATGTTAAAAAACCTATATTTCTGAAAATATTACAAATATTTACATTTTCAGGACTTGAAGGTAGACTTAACGAGACCAGACTGGAGAAGAAACTGTACCTTCGTCTCACCTTTAGCTGTCGCCTCCCTCTGAGAGAATCAGGCGGCGTGTACTCGATGTCCAACCTGTATTTATACCCAGAAAAACACGAAATGTCATCAAAAAGGAAACTGGTGACTTTCGGCAAGAAATTTTATCTCACACAGAGAAACTTTCTGGTAGGATCAGAAATCAGATCAGGATTTGTGCAGAAGCAAGTGCATGAATGACTTTGCTCTGAGTGCAGTCACGTATTTACCTCCAAAAAACAGACAAATCTGATCAAAACACTCAAATCAGACAGTAAACATCGAGAACATTCTGCTCCTCTGCCTTTCTGAGGAGATGTTCATGAACATCTGTAGGCCACCAAATCAAATGCATGTTTCTGTTACTGCAGCAGGTAACCCCAAAAATAAATGCAAGTATATGTGCTAATTTTATATATAGATATATCTATAGATATATATCTAAAAGGCCCAAAAAAACATAAATGAGAATTGAGCGAGAAGAGGAAGAGGAGGTTACTAGGTATTCTGACTGAAAATTAGAGAATGAACTGAGTCAGAATTGGATTTAGTTGATGGTATCTCTAAGATTTGTTCTTTTATTTGTTCTTTCTTCTCTGCCAGTCATGACTGGACTTGAAAATTTCTCAGAAATTGTAGCAATTGTCGGAAAAAATTACAACACTGCTATTCTAATAGAAACACTAGCCTTTACTAATGAAATGTACTCATTTCAGCGGATATGTACCCACAAGAGGAAAGGGTGTGTCGTGTTAGGTGTTTAGGTTTGATTAAATTGTTAATATGATGCTATTTGTTTGCAGTAAAGCTCAGGGCATGATATAGCTATTTACATACATGAAAAAATATATAATAATAATAATAATTTGACTATTTGTAACTGTATGACTAATCTGATCTGTCTGTAAAACTATCTAATTACACCAATCAGCCATAACATTAAAACCACCTGCCTAAAATTGTGTAGGTTCCTCTCGTGCCACCAAAACAGTTCTGACTCGTCGAGGTCTGGACTCTGCAAGAACCTCTGAAGGTCTGTGGTTCCTCTGAGGGCCGGGCCTCCATGGATTGAACTAGTTTGTCCAGCACATCCCACAGAACCTCAATTGGATTAAGATCTGGAGAATCTGGAGGCACCTTGAGCTCTTTGTGATGTTCCTCAAATGGTTCCTGAACAGTGTTTGCAGTGTGGGAGGGATCATCCTGAGGAGCTGCCATTAGGAACAGCGTCTCCATGAAGGGTGAACTTGGTCTGCAGTGTTTAGTAACGTCCATATGAACGCAGGACCCAAGGTTCTCCAGCAGAACATCACCCAGAGCATCTCACTGCCTCAACCACCTCACCTTCTTCACACGGTGCATCCAGACGATGGAGAGATGTGAACCATCAGACCAGCCCACCTTCTTCTTCCATTGCTCCGTGGTCCAGTTCTGATGTCCAGTGTAGGAGCTTTCGGTGGTGGACAGGGGTCAGCATGGGTACTCTGACCGGTCTGCAGCTGCGCAGCCCCATATGCAGCAGGGGGCGCTGCACTGTGTGTTCTGATGCCTTTCTATCAGAGCAACACGAACTTTGAACTGCATGAACCTGCCATGTTTAAGATGTTCCATTCAGTTGTACAGGCATCACAGTTTGGTTCTTGTTAAAGTGTCTCAGATCTTTTCGCCCATTTTTCTGCTTCCAACATCGACTTCAAGAACTGACTGTTCCCTCACTGACTAATATAAATATACACCCCCCCATCGATAGGAGACACTGTAATCAGATCATCAATGTTCGTCAGACAGCCACAGTGGTTTTAATGTTGTGGCTGATCTGTGTAGCTAGATTACTCTCCATAATTGCTTTTAGTACTTTGTGCAAGAAAAATACTAAAAAGACAGTGATCTAACGTCCCTCCGCCATATAAACTCTGTGAAGCTCATGAAAATTTGATGGCCTTTTTTTGATCGAGTGCTAGTATAATTACAAACGGTAATTTATTGTCATTACTTTTCTTCACACTCTTTTTGATGTGAGACTTCTTGCTCTTTTGTAGTAGTGATTCATCTAAATTTGAATGATGTTTCTGACTCAGTATTTCTCTTTGTAGGTGTTCAGCGTGTACGATTTTCAGCTGGGAGCAGAAATGAGTTGTGTATGTGGGCGACGACGGCACCACTGAAATTAGATGACCCACAATTTTCTGGCCCAAACTACATAATGTTCTGTGCGTGAGTGTGTGAATTGGGACTCAGGTCAAGCTTTTTGTTTTTGGGTGCTTTGTTCAGGTTCGTTACATCCTCGTGTTCATGCAACTGCGAATGTCCCACTTTTGAACACCGTCCTCGTGTCCTCGACACCATCCGTGCCACTTCATTTCTCTAAGACTCCTCTTAGTTTTTTCCGATTTCTCAACAACGTTCGCATAGTTTTGGCGATTTGTTCACATGTGGGGCGAAATAAACCACAACAGAAACCTTCAAAACAAATTGCACATGTGGGACTGTCCTCACGGGGCAAACGATGACGTGCATTTTCACGCCGACGGCCTGTTTTGTTCAGATATCTTATTATTGTGGTTGGCAAATGTCAGCTGTCGACTACCGCACGGCTTGTAAAATTCACTCTACTATTGTGATTTCTGTGAAAAACAAGATAAACATCGCTGGTCGTGTGCCCGTTTGCTGACAAATGTGCTAAGACACACAGTTTCGGGGGAGCAGAATTTAGTGTGTGCTGTTATGAATCACAGACTGTTCAGACCGAACACACAAGAAGATGGCCCTGTTTTGGAGACAGAGAGAGAGAGAGTGAGAGCAGAGCACATGCTGACATGCACAATATGGCTCATGCAATGTCTAGTCGTCTTTTTTGTCACTCAGAGGTGAGGAACTCTGCATATGACTAAGGAAATGTGGTCTGTTGGCAGTAAATAAGTAATGAGTTCTCTCATGCTGAAATTACAAACGTGAAAATGCCTTGATATTCGGTGCTGAGAGGAGATTATGATACAGAGAGCAGTCTTGGTTCACACTGCTGTCACTTTTTCCTTTGTAAAAAGAGAGAGAGAGAGGGAGAGATCATAAGTGCAAGCCTCTGCCCACTAAGAGGCGCTACTGCATCCAGAGCAGTCATCCAGACTGACCTCAACACACCAGTGTGACGTCTTTTCCATTTAAATGAGGGTTTGGAGAGTTTGTGAGGTACTGTTGAGGCTCCACGTGGACTTTTTTGACAGCTAAACAGTAAAGAGAACAGCAATAGTTATCTCAATAACTATAAAGATGAATATTCTCATATTCTGACCAAGGATCTGAGTTATAATGTATAACTCATTATAACTAATACAGTACATGTATAATGCATTACATGTAGTGATACTTCAGTTTCAGTAATGATCTGATATCAAGCATCAAGGGATTTCTTCACGCAGTAAAATCTTTTATTAAGTCAACTGGGAAAAATGTCTTTGATGGTGAAAAAGTAAAACCAACTGAAGGTGAAAATCATAAAGAAATCCACTTTTTATGACTTGGTGTCAGGTTGAAAACAAAATAACTCATCCCCAATCACAACACAATCGTTTAGTGGATCAGGTCTGGTCACATACTATCATACCGGTCACATGATTTGTTGAATCTTTACCCCATACTGACAGGTTCATTCATTCCTTTTCTGTAACCGCTTAATCCTCACTAGGGTCCACACTTACAGGTTTGGCAAAAAATTGAATGTACACAATTTTCCACTGACTGCAGATGTGGTCGGTCAGTCAAAACATGTTTGGACTCCAAATTTTGATTATTTAGTTCAGAACTGGAGCTACGAGGTTAATGTCGCTAACATTAGTAGAAGTCAATAGTCACCCAAATTGTTTGTCTAAAAATACATACAGTGGTACCCCGCTTAACGAACGCCTCACAGAACGAACGTTCCGCATAACGAATGCCGCCTCGGATGCGCGCGTGACTCGCAGAACGAACGCTTTTCACACAACGAACCGCACGTCGCACGTGAAAATCAAGTTTTACGTAAAAAAAAATGTCTGAATCCGTCCAGATGTGTCTCAGATGAAGACAAAGCATCATGTTGGGTTGTTTCTCCCCATTAGTGTCATTTGTTTCCTGTTTTG
>JBBPCZ010001212.1:0-15825 GCA_037974445.1 Brycinus macrolepidotus
CATGGTCTGGGTATATCGTTATCTACCCAGCCTGTAACACTATCAATACCAAATTTAAAATGCAATGTATAAAACAAATATGCGCACCAAGATACCGTCAAGAGGCATCAAAATGGCTGAAGTAAAGAAATTAACTTTGGGTTACCTAGTACAGCGTTACCCACATGATTAATATTTAATACATAAAAGAAAACCAATTTTAAACACAAACATGAATGCATAATTTTCTCTTGTCTTTGGCTGGAATGTCCTGTTAAGGTCGTTAAAGTCCGTCTTAATGGTTGATAGACCAGATGGCGCCAAGTCTTTGTAAGGCACAGGAAGTGGGGAACCATCTGGCCTTCTAAGATCACTGACCTCAGGCCGGGTTTCCTGGGGGAGAGGTGTTCTGTATTTGCATTTGAGGCCATAAACGTTCCTTATCTCCCTTGGGGAGAAAAAGCAGGGATCGGCGGCCAGACAGGGCGTCTCCGAGGTGTGACCTGACAACCCCCCCCCCCTTCCCCCCCCCTCACCCTCTCTTTCTGGGGTGTAAAAGGAAGAAAAAGGGTAAATGTTCTTTATTTAATCGCAGATAATATGTAGCCATCGAATTCTGATCCTACACCAGACAGTATACTATGTCTAACTAAAGTGTTATAAGATGTGTTATAAGATTCATGGCTATGAAGATATTCCCTCTTCCCTTTGTGTATTAAACTTTGTTAAATGTTTGAACTCATAATTCCTGATTTTAGAGCAGGATTTGAATCATCAGGAGAGTCACGAGTAGAATCAGGAGAGATCCATCTGCAGCAGGAGCTCCTGACACATTCACTCATCTGTCAGCACAAAACAGGGACATTATAGAAGATACAAAATGTCAAATGAACAGAACAAAACATTTTAAATCGAGATAAACAGCTCTGCATTGGCCTACCACATCCACCACATTTCAGCAAGGCTGAAGACAATTTGCAACAAACACCTTCAGTTAAAGGTTATTAAATCTCTATGTGACTTCCTGCAGATTGCCAAAACCTCATAAAAATTATCCATCAATATGAGTCGTTGGTAACACTTTATTTTAAAATCAGTGTCTTATGAGTTAATAGCAGTTAATAACCATATCGACCATGGGTAATGCATGAGAGAAAATGAGAAAAATTAGAGAAATAACGAACTAAAGAAATGGTGCGGGTAAAAGGAAGTATGAAGTGTATGAAGCGTGACGGACTAAATTATAAGAGAAACAACCAGGCAGAGGTGTAGGAATAGTGGAGATGAGTACGAAGGAAGACTAAAGCGAGTTTAGAAGAAAACAAAGGATGAAGGAAATAGTAGAGACTGGCCAAAGCTAGGACACGGAGATCTAATGAGTGCTAGTAAGAGACGAGGATGGGCAATAATGATGGTAACAAAAAAGAGAAAAAAGGACATTGAAGAAACTGGATAGAGAGGAAAAGTCCCTCCATAGGGAGGCTGCCTGGGGTAAAAATGTCCAGGACGCAACACATTAAAACATTTATTGGCAGTCTACGAAACGTGTTATTAATGTGTTTGTAAGACCTATTAATAAGGTCTTCTGTAAATGTGTTAGTAACGGTTAGTCACCTGAACTTCCAGAGATCCAGATAAAAGGAGATGGAGGCGCTGTCATGGGCATCCACAGAACGGCCAGCTCTGTGCTGGTGCCCAGGAGAACAGTTCTGTAAGAGAGGAACCAGATCAAACAAGAAACCGGAAGCAGCACTAGAGGGACACATATTCTTAAAAAAAAGCACCCTGTAAATGTTCAGTTTAGGGGAAAAAAAGGAGGAGATATCTAAAAACCACACAAGCTGTTTTATAGATATTATAGATATAGATATCTATATTTGATAAAGACATTTATCACATCTTACAACAGTGTGGATGCACTTTTCACCCTGTCTGATAAAGGGACATGCTCTGTTCTTCACTCACACCGATAAAGGGAGATATTTCACACACTCTTCACTCACAGTGTCTAATAAAAGGATATATTTCACACATTCCACTTTTCACACACACTGTTTTTAAGGGGGGTATTTCACACACTCTACTCTTCACTCACAATGTCTGATAAAGGGTCTGATCACAACATCTTGGGTCAAAAGCTTTCTGTTAAATTAGAAAAGAATTAAAAATAGAAGGATCTTCACTGGTGGTCTTTGTATAATAATTAGTGTAATTGAGTCAGCAATCACACAACTGTTGTTCTTAAGTTTTATTATTATTATTATTGTGAGTGCTGACGCAATTAACTTTTATTATTAAAACAAACGTTCATGACCACAAAAATCAAATTTTAAATGACAAATACTTGGCTCCTGATCAACCAAGCAAAAACCTGAATACACCCGCACTACTCTGGATATTAATGAATGTTTCAGCCAAAATCCAGTTTAGCCAAAATCCAGTATGGGCTCGGACAAGAAGCGGCACTTTATTTGTCTATATAAAGAATAATAATTAAAAGAAAACTTCAGAAGAACAGTAGAGTGATAGCTATCAGACTAATAAAACTTAAGAGGAACTATAGGTTACACTAATAAAAATGAAAATAAAACTTAAGAACAATGGTGTGATTGCTGATGCAATTACACTAATAATAATAATAAAAAATAAAACTTAAGAAGAACAATAGTGTGATTGCTGAAGCAAACACACTAATAAAAATAAACCCTAACAAGAACACTAGCATGATTGCTGATGCACAAAAATCCACAACCACTAAAATCGAATTTTTAAATGATCAATACTCGGCTCCTGATCAACCGATTAAAAATCTGAATACATGCACACTACACTGGATATTAATGAACATTTTAGTATTGGAATTTTGCCAAAATCCAATACGGGCTTGGATGACAAGCAGCACCTTTGCCAACTATATAAAGAATAACAATAAAAAGAAAACTTAAGAAGAAAAGCAGAGTGATAGCTGACGCAATTATACTAGTAGTAATAAAACTCAAGAAGAACAATTTTGTGATTGATGCCTCTATAATGTATGGGGAGAGAGTGGTGGTGGGGCGTGTCACCCTGACCATGTATATGGGAGGGAGAGAGTCTCGGAGCGATCACTGTGACTCACAACTATGGCAGCTACAAAGTGACTGTGGGAGAGCAGAAAAACACAGCACTCTGAGTGAAGAGAGTCAGAAGAGATGCACGTTCAATATCCTTCTGTGAGCAGAGTTTCTTTTAACACAAACCAATGTTTGGGTGTCTCCAAACACTGGTTTTATTGCAACCACGCAATCACACTTTGCATTTTTTGTGGAAATGCAGTCTAGTTTTTATTATTCTTTTTGTAGCTGAAAAATGGCACAGTTTTCGTCTGAGCTAGATTTGTAACTGTCGTTTTGATTAAATACGAGGAAACTATACATTTGTGTCACAAACTTTCTTTTGTTAAAAATCAGCCTTTAAAAGCCTCCCTTTTCATGTGCACAGGTCAGTAAAATATGTGCAACGTTTTTGTGGTTTATAAAAATAATCAGCCTGTGAATGCTTGTTTTATGCCCTGATACTCCTGTCTGGAAGTTTGTCTCTTTCTCCATGGCCACACGCAATCCCCTTCTCCTCCCCAGTGAGGGCCACACTCTCCAATGTGTGCCCTATCCCCCCCACTTTCTGTGTGCATAGGTCAGCTATGAAATGAAAGATGTTTCTCTGTTGGTTGTGGTTTATTAAAAATAATCAGCTGGTGAACACTTCTTTTAGCGCTGTTAGTTAAACAAGCTGTGAGTCAGGTCAATTAGCCGATTTGAGGCCATGGGTGAAAAGTAAAGACAGGAAAGTGTAGTCGTGTGACAGGTTAATTTGCCAGTGAGTTTTGTGATGAACAGAGATGTTTCTCTGGTTCTCTGAGCTTTTGTCTCCACGAACATGGGTGTAGTGCCCCCACCCAAACCCTGCACATCCCATTTTCGTCCGTGTACTATGGGTGAAAAACGTGTTTAATTTTAGGACTTTAAGAGACTTAAATGCTTTAGTTTGAGAGTGAGAGCTGGTTCTTCTAGATGGCATCTTTTTTTTGGCATTTAATTTCTGTTGTGGCCACATGCATACCCCTCTGCCCCATCCCCCTTTAAAGGGGAACTCCACTTCATTTTCTAAAATCCCCCCATAATGAAGTATTTAAGGTGTAAACAGAGAGGTGTTTGGTGTGAGACCCTCTGTTCTGGAGAAACTCAGCGAATCAGAATTGTTTTGCAAAATCGTTCAGCGCCAGAATGTAACTGCTCCACATTAATAACTAGGATCCACCTAGAAATAGCCACAGTTACCATAGCAAACGTTCAATCACATTCTGCATTTTCTCGTGGAAATGCAATCTAGTTATCATTTTATTGCACCTGTTTTTTGGAGCTGCTTCTCCATGTGAATTATTGGAAAATCTCCAACTCTGACACAGGCTTTAGACCCCACCAAGTTGCACTTGTATTAAGTTTATCGATCGGAAGATGAGAGGCCGAGTACTGATCATTAAAAATTTCGATTTTTGTGGTTGAGGCACCTCCGGACATTTTTATATGGTTCTCTGAACCGTTTGTCTCTGTGCATATGTTCATAGAGCCCCGCACGCCCCCACCCGTTACCCCCCCATCTGCCCCCATTTTCATCTATGTAGTGTGGGTTAAAAATGTGTTTATCTTTGATCCTTGATGGAGACTAAAGTGCTTTAGTTTGAGAAAGAGGACCAGCTTTGCAAGATGGCAACTTTTTCTTATTTATAAATGTGCTGTTTCAATCTCTGTCTGTCGCAGCCATGTGCATACCCCCTTCCCAACCCCTTCATTTCCAAAATCCCCCAATAATGAAGTGTTTAAGGTGTAAACAGTAGGGTTTAGAGTTGTTCAGCAACAACCACAGTTACCCTAGCAACCACACAAACATACCTCACATTTTCTTGTGGAAATGGATTCTAGTTCTAGTTATTATTATTATTGTTCTTTTCATAGCTGGAATTTGGCGCTGCTTCTTGTCCGAGCCTGTACTGAATTTTGGGAAAAATTCCAATGCTAGGGAGGTCTTTAATATCTGGTGCATTGCATGTATATTCACATTTTTGATCGGTTGGTCAGGGGCTGAGTATTGATCGATTTCTTGTGGAAATGCATTCTAGCTATTTATTCTTATAAATAGGTGAATTTTGAGGATGTTTCTCCTACGAGGACATTTGAAAAACTGGCATGATTCCAAGTCTGAAACATGCCTTAGAGCATCCCATAGTGTGATTATATATAGCTTATCAATCAGGGGCTGAGTACTGAACGTTTAAAATTTGGATTTTTGTGGTTGAGTCGCCTTTGTAATGTATGGGGAGAGAGAGCATAGGGACGAGCCACCTTTAAATTGTATAGAGAAAGACAGTATGTCTGAGTCAGCATTATGAAATTTTCTCACTCTGCTGAGTCCAGGCAGAGAGCCAGAGAAAACACGGCAGTGCAGAGGAGAAATTTGCCGCTAAACACACGGTGTAAGGAGAGACGAGCCCCATGACTGGAATGAGTCAAAAGTGTGTTAGTCTGAGAGTTTAAATGAGCAGCCGTTTTTGTTTTTTTTCGTTTTAATCTTTTTCGCGGCCACAAATATTTTTCCCACCTGTTTTCAGGTGCGAGCGTCAGAAAATGCACCAATATTTAGGCCTCAGTGCTGTTACGGTTGGCGACCGCTAGAGGCCGCCCTTTTCTGTTTGTTTGTTTGGGCTTTTATTTTGACATGTCTAAGCACACTGGTTTTGAGTTTGTTTGTATCATCTGTTTCAGCTGACCGGTGTGCTTAGTTAAAGTGATGTTTAGTTTTCATTGGTTTGTGGGTTTTGGGTTTTTGTATTTAGTTCAGTTGGTGTGAGACCTAGTTGTCGGTTCACTGTCATCCTACATTGAGTTCTACCTAAGTTCCTGTCTTTAGAGGTTTGCTTTGTGTTTAGGCCCTCGTGCCTTTTTGTTTTGAATACTAAAAGTTCATTGATTATGGCAGTGTGCGTTTGCACCTCCCTTCACTGCCTGATGACAGGCATCTCCGCAACAAGTGCCTGTAATTTAATGAATTAAAACATTTGTAAACATTTTTTTATCGATAAAGAAACAATCCTTTTGTTTTAGTTACAACAGTTTAGATTGAGTTTCTGCTCCATTGCATCTCCCCTCCTCACTCCACCCATTTTCAGTCATCCTTCTCTCAAAAATGGTTTCTAAAACCACTCTCTGTAGCTCATTGGGTTTGTGCTGAGGATTAAAAACACAGAGGCCCAGGTTCAAATCATTAACATTTTTTTCATATATAAACTTTTTGGCCGTAAAACCAATATTTGTTTGCCTCTCTCTCTGCAAAAGTTTGGCTACACACCATTTCTTGGACAGTGTCCAAAAATTGCTCATTTAATTGGTCACTGAAAAACACAGAGAGAGTAGCTGAGTGATTTGAGATGTCAGTAGAGTTTGTATGTTGAAATCTGGCTAAAGGGCAAAAGTTTGGGTACTCTGCTTATAGGTCAAAACACCCCTCTCGCTGTGAAAAAGTAACCACAATTACTACAGCAACCACGCAATCACACTTCACGTTTTCTCATGGAAATGCGATCTCGTTTTTATTCTTCTTCTTTTTATAGCCTAAAAAGGCACTACTTCTTGTCCAAACTCATGCAGAAATTTGGAACAGTTTCAGTGCCAAAACGTGCATTAATATCCAATGTAGTGTGTGTGTATCCAGTCTTTTCATCATTTGATCAGGAGCCGAGTGCTGATCATTTAAAATTGATCATTTTTCCCTTAGACTTCCAACATTGGCCATTGTGATGTCACATCACTCTGCAAGCTGACTGCTAGAACTGCAGCACGGAGGAGGAATCAGCCGCTAAACACACAGCATTAGGAGAGACAAGACCCAGGACCAGAATGAGTCAAAAGTGTGTTAGTTTGAGAGTGTCACACACACACAAGCCTCATTTGTGTCACACACAGGTTTAGTGATGCGCCAGGGCAACCGGAAATGAGCGTGTCACATGATATAAAAGCCAGGTAATGCAGGTAGTCTACACTCAGTCACTGAGTCTTCACTCCCAACCATATTGTCTTCTAGATCTTCAAACCGTGATTACTCCGGCCCTTATCATACCTTGTGTGTGAGTGAGAATGCGGATTCCGGTGGGAATCCTAACTCTAGTGATAGAGCATTCTTATAGCAAAGTGTGTGATCTACCAATTCTCTCGCGCTACCCCGTGTTTGGGTTCTTCCATCACGCTACACTGGTGTAGCGGTTGTCCTCTGTCGTGACAGAATGACTAAGCCAACAGCCGTGAATCCAGTGGAGTTTGCCGCCTTGTGTGATGTTGTTACGCAGCAGAATGCGGTGATCGCATGGCTGGAACGTGATGTGGTTGACTTGCGGCAGGCTCTTCACGAGTCCTTTGCGGCACGTGCTGAGCTTGCTCAGCGAGTCACCACGCTCGAGACTACCATGCGTGAGCAGGCTGCTGAGCGGGCAACACCACAGGCGGCACCCCGATCTTTTCCCCCTCTCCCTACATCAGTACCTAACGTCATTCCGAAGATTTCTCTGCCAGATAAGTGGGACGGAGGGGACGGGAAGTGTGATGTATTCCTGACCAAAATTAATATGCTTTTTGAGTTTCAGGAGGAGCATTATTCTATCGACCGAAGCCGCATCATACTTCTCATTTCCCTCCTTTCCGGGCAGGCAGCTGAGTAGGCCACTGCGGTTTTAAGGTGTCGTGGAGAAAATTGGAGCAAAAACCTAAGTCTGAAGCTTTTTCTAAGTTTAAATATCAGCCTCAGTCGGAGAGTCAAGGTGACATTATTTATTAAAAACACCTCCATGGTCTGTGGAAGCAGTGATCAGTTGCTCTCCCTCAGAAGCCCTTACATATAGATTATATAGACATCAAAGATTCCCCGCCTTTACTGTCTCTGCGCCAATAAGGATCATAATTGAATATGCAAAACTTCTCCTCTTTTCTTAAAGTCCCCTCCTTCTGTTTTCCAATTGTTACAGAGTCAAGTATCACTCTCGGTTCTAGTGTTACAAAACTCTAGGTCCTTAATGGCCTCCTTTTCCTGCCCATCCTGACAAAATACAAACCTCATGACCTTTTGACATAAAAACACCCTCATATGTACTTTTGCCAGGCCATTCTTAGGTCACTGGGTTTTCTCATCCTGAACAGTTGTAAATGGTCATTAACGCACGGATGGTTTTGTCTTTAGCTTGGTGGCACTCCTAGGGGGGTGTCCCCCAGAATTCTCTAGTATTTTCCTGTCCCCTTCAAGAGGTGATAAAGTCAACAGGCCAATTGGCACATATGGTTCTCCATTTGGGATTTCCCAGAAAGACTTCCTAAACTTCCAATCTTAATGCTTGACAAATATTAATGGAAGTGGAAACATACTATATTGAATAGCTGTTGTTATCACTTTAAATTAATTAATTCTCCAACAAAGGTCGAACTCAGAGATAGCTCACTCCTATCCTGAGTTCTGTCATCACCTTAGGGCCACATTTCAACACCTGGACAATGAGGTGGAAATCGACTCCAAATTATAACATGTTCGTCAGGGACAGCGCTCCGCGAGCCGGTATGTGGCCGATTTTAGAACACTGGCCGTCCAGACCAACTGGGGGGACGCCGCACTCCGGACAGCCTTTTACAAGGGGTTGGCTCCCCGTATGAAGGATGAGTTAGCCGGGCGAGAGCTTCCAGTCACTGTTGTCGGTCTTATACAGCTTTGCCTCCAGGTAGATCAGAGAATGAGCTCTCGCCCGAGGCCAGCCCCTCGTACTGCACCTGTCGCTGCTCCACGGACTCGCTTACCATCTGCTGCTTCTACCACCTCGGAGGCTGTGGCTGTTGGTTTTTCACCTCTGTCCGTGGACCACTCCGGAGTCGGTGGGGCACCCATGCAGTTAGGGCGTGCCTCTCTGTCTCAAGAAGAGAGAGACAGATGTTACTGCGAGGGGCTGTGTGCCTATTGCGCCTCCCCTAAACACCATCGTGCTGTCAGTCCGGGAAACAAACAGACCAGGTAAGTGATTTCTTTCACTGCTCCCGCCGTATCCCAGTTTATTTTGCAGACTCACATCCAGCTGGACCACCGACAGATCATCTCTGCTGCGTTCATGGATTTGGGTGCAGCAGGGAACTTTGTTGATCATGCTTTTGCTGCCCAGCTGGGTGTGAGGTTAGAGGCGTTATCCTGGCCTATCACTATCACTGTCATTGATGGTCGGACCCTTTCTACTCACCAGACCCTTCCGTTAACCCTCACTATAGATCAAATTCACACCGAACAGATTCAGTTTTTTGTCACTACTCTCACTTCTCCTCCTTTGTTGTTAGGATTCCCCTGGCTCCTGCATCACGACCCACTCATTTCCTGAACCAAGAACAGGATTCTTCAGTGGGGTCCATCCTGTCAGGAGCTTGTCTCCACGCAAAGGCCGGGACGTGCTCAGGGGAGTCCGAGGCCTCCGAAGTCGACCGGGAGGCCATTCCCGTCCCGTATCGTGACCTGGCAGAGGTCTTTAGTAAGAAGAATGCCAGCACTCTACCACCTCATCGGCCCTATGATCTGGCCATAGACCTTCTACCGGGCCATGGAGGATTATATTAATGAGGGCCTTTGTCAGGGGACTATTCGGCCCTCTACTTCACCGGCGGCCGCGGGGTTCTTCTTTGTAAAGAAAAAAGACGGGGGCCTCAGCCCATGTGTTGACTATCAGGGGCTCAACCGCATAACGGTGAAGAACAGACACCCGCTTCCACTCACTAATACCGCCCTGGACGCCCTCTCTGGTGCTTCAATATTTACTTAATTGGACGTTAGGGGCGCCTATAAGTTGGTGCGCATCAGGGAGGGCGATGAGTGGAAGATGGCTTTCATTACACCTACAGGCCATTATGAAACCTTAGTGATGCCGTTCAGCTTGTGTAACAGTCCAGCAGTAATCCAGCAACTGATTAATGACGTGCTGAGGGACATGTTAGGCCGGTGGGCCTTCGTATACCTTGATGACATCTTGATATACTCTAAAACCATCGAAGAGCATATCCAGCACGTCCGAGCGGTGCTCCAGAGGTTGCTGGCCCACCAACTTTACTGTCAGTTGGAAAAATGCACTTTTCACCAGCATTCTACCACATTCTTGGGTTTTGTTATTACACCAAAAGGTGTGGCCATGGATCCCCAGAAACTGTAGGCTGTGAGTAATTGGCCCCTACCCAAAATGCTTAAGCAGCTCCAACATTTCTTGGGTTTTGCGAACTTCTATAGGAGGTTCATCCGGGACTTCAGTTCTGTTGCGGCACCTCTGACCGCTCTCACCAAGCCATCCAGAACATCTTTCCTCCTCGACTCTTCTGCTGTTCAGGCCTTTCATCGATTGTGCCTGCTCTTCACCTCAGCTCCCATCCTTCTTCATCCTGATCCAACAAAATTATTCGTTGTGGAGGTGGACACCTCCGATGTGGGCGTAGGAGCTGTCCTCTCCCAGCGAGGTCCGGACTAGAAACTGCATCCTTGCAGTTTTTTCTCCAGAAAATTTAATTCCACTCAACAGCGGTACGGGGTAGGGGACCGCGAGCTGTTGGCCATGAAGTGGGCTCTGGAAGAGTGGCGTCACTGGCTCCAGGGCGGCAGTGAACCATTTATGGTCTGGACCAATCATCAAAATCTTTTATCTATACAGCAAGTAAAACAGCTCAACCCGAGGCAGGCGCGGTGGGCACTGTTTTTTGAACAGCTTGATTTTCACCTTTCTTACCGTCCGGGGTCAAAGAACGTTAAGGCTGATGCACTCCAACATGAATTGGAGGCTCCCCGGACTGTCCCCGTGCCTGTCCTCCCTTCTCAACTTGTCATTTCTCCTCTGAGATGGGAGCTGGAAGATTGTATCTGCCAGGCGCGCACCTTGGAGCCTCCTCTGGCAGACACCCCACCTGGACGTCTCTTTGTCCTTGACACCATGAAATCCGAGGTTCTACAGTGGGGTTATGATTCCACCTTGGCTGGGCACCCAGGAGCCCGTCAGACTGTTACTTTTATTAGGAAAGCATTTTGGTGGCCTTCTATGGGAAAGGATATACAAACCTACGTCCAGGAGTGTGCGGTGTGCGCCCGGGCTAAGTCCTCAAACCAACCAGCTCCAGGTGAGCTTCAACCTCTGCCTGTTCCTTGTTGCCCATAGACACACATTGCATTGGATTTTGTCACCGGTCTGCCGGAGTCGAGTGGGAAGGACACCATCTTAACCATTGTGGATCGATTCTCCAAGGCTGTGCACCTGGTGGCTTTAGCCGGACTCCCCACTGCCAAAACCACTGCAGAATTGATTCTAGAGCATGTAGTCCATTTGCACGGGTTCCCCAGTGACATTGTCTCGGACAGAGGGCCCCAGTTCACGGCCAAGTTCTGGCGAGCCTTCTGCCATCTGATTGTTTCGTCCAGTAGTCTCTCCTCTGGATACCATCTGCAGACGAATGGTCAGACGGAGCAGGCCAACCAACAGCTGGAGCGTTTTCTGAGATGCTTTACGGCTGATCGGCAGCACTCCTGGACCCGCTACCTCATTTGGGTTGAGCTGTCTCATAATGTCCAAGTCTCCTCCGCTACAGGTCTCAGTCCTTTTGAGGTATGCTATGGTTTCCAACAGTTGGTCCGCAGGTGCCAGCGGTTTTGGACAACTGCACGTGCTGCCATCCAGAAGGCTAACGACCAATACACCAAGTAGCACCGCTGTCAGCACCCCCCGGGACGTTTGTTCCAAGTTGGTGACAGGGTATGGCTGTCCACTAAACATTTGCACCTGCACACCCCCTCCAAGAAACTTTCCCCCCGGTTTATTGGTCCCTATAAAATAACTCATAGAATTAACCCTGTCACCTACTGGCTCCAGCTGCCTGCCGCGCTCCGGGTCCTCCTGTTTTTCATATTTCCTGTTTAAAACCTGTTTTCTTTTCCCCTATGTCTCCCCAGGTTTTTGCCCTCCCTCCCCCCCGGATAGTGGACGGTGGCCCTGTTTATACCGTCCGTCGCATCCTTGATTCGCGTCGGAGGGGCCGGGGCACTCAGTACCTCATTGACTGGGAAGGCTATGGTCCTGAAGAGCGGTCTTGGGTGCCCGGGCAGTTTATCTTGGATCCTTGCTTGATACGGGATTACCGTTGTTGGGTGTCCTCCCCGCCGGGTCCGTCATGCGACGGTCCTGGAGGGGGGGGGGGTGGTACTGTCACGCACACAGGTTTAGTGACGCGCCAGGGCAACTGGAAATAAGCGTGTCACATGATATAAAAGCCAGGTAATGCAGGTAGTCCACGCTCAGTCATTGAGTCTTCACTCCCAACCATATTGTCTTCTAGATCTTCAAACCGTGAATACTCCGGCCCTTATCATACCATGTGTGTGAGTGAGAATGCGGATTCCGGTGGGAATCCTAACTCTAGTGATAGAGCATTCTTATAGCATGATCTACCAACTCTCTCGCGCTACTCCACGTTTGGGTTCTTCCATCATGCTACACTGGTGTAGCGGTTGTCCTCTGTCGTGACAATTTGGAACTGTCAGTTTGATTATTAATAAGGAAACGACCTGTCTGTGTTAGATTGAGTGATTTAAAATGAATCATTTTCAGCCACTTCATATCCACTGTTAATGTGTTGTTTTAACCCCTCCCACATGGTCTACTGCTCTCTTTGTGCAGAGACATTAGGGGTTCAAATCTCAACATTATGGGTTTAAATCACAATCTAAGTAGATTTTTTTTTCAACACTAACTTTCTCTTGGTAAAAAAAAATCAGCCTTTAAGAGCTCCCCTTTTCAGGCATGCACAGGCCAATGAAATATGTGTCACTGTTTATTGTGGTTCATAAAATCTTGTTTTAATGCTTTGCTTTATTGAACGCTTGTTTTATGCCCCTACAGTTCTCCAGCAAGCTGCTGTCTCTCTAGTTGGCCACGCATGCCCCACCTCCCTCCTCCCCATCACACGACACACCCTCTAATGCATGCCCCATCCCTCCTCTTTTCAGCATGCACAGATCAGTTGTGAAAAGAAAGATGTACCTCCATTGTGGTTTATTAAAAATAATCAGTGTTTGAACGCTTGTTTTAGCCCCGTTACATAGCCAAGCTGCTAGCCAGATCTGTTAGCCAATTTGAGGCTGTACATTAACTGTTTTGAGTGTTAAATGTGTCTGAATGACAGCGAATGTCTGTTGCAGCCAGGCACAAACCCCCTCCCCTGCACCTCTCCCCTTTAAAGGGACACCACTTCATTTCCAAAATGCCCCCATAATGAAATTTTGAAGGCGTAAACAGAGAGGTTCAGAGAAACTCAGCAAGTCAGAATTGTTCACAGTAGTGATGTATGGAACCAGATGTCCACCTCTAAAAGCTCCATCACAAAAAGTTAAAAAGTTAAAGTTAGAGGCAACACCATAGCAAACACTGCAGCATGGAGGAAAGATCAGCCGCTAAACACCAGTGTTAGGGAAGATGAGCTCCGTGACTGGAACAAATTAAAAGTGTGTTGGTTTGAGCGTGTAAGTCTCATTTGTAACTGTCGTTTTGGTTATTCATAAGGAAACAGTGAGTTTACGCTAGTTAGAGCGGTTTGAATTGATTTTCTGCTCCATCGCATCTTCCCCCTCAAGTTCTTCCACACCAGTCAAGTTCTTCCACACCAAACTCATCCAACCATGTATTTAGGGACCTTGCTTTGTGCACTGGGGCACAGTAATGCTGGAATAGAATAAGACCTTCCCCAAACTTTGTCCCCAATGTTGGAAGGATGACATTGTCCAAAATGTCTTGGTATGCTGAAGTATTAAGATTGCTCTTCACTGGAAATAAGGGGCCTATACCAAACCCTGAAAAACAGGTCTGTCCCAATACTTTTGTCCATATAGTGTATGTGTAATGGTTGTTGTGGTTTATAAAAAAAATGAACTCGTAAATGCTTTTTTGTGCCCTCTTACTGCTCTCTGCTAGTCTCTTTGCAGCCCCTCTCCACCTCCTCCCCAACGAGTGCCACACCCTCCAATGCGAACCCCTTCCCCCATTTCAGAGTGCATAGGTGAGTTATGAACTGAAAGTCATGGATCTGTTTGTTATAGTTTATTAAAAATCAATCAGCACATGACGCATGTTGTGGCGAGATTAGTTAGACAAGCTGCCAGCCAGCTCATTTAGCCGATTTGAGGTCGTGTCTTCACTTTTCTGGGTGAAAAATGTGTCTCCAAGACAGCAAAGTGTTTGACAGGTTAATTTGCCAGGGAATTTTGGGCTGAACAGAGATTTTTCTCTGATGCTCTGAGCGGTTTGACTTCCCCCTTTAAAGGGGCACTCCACTTCATTTCCAAAGTCCCCTCATATTGAAGTGTTTAAGGTGTAAATAGAGAGGTTCAGAGTGGGTTTAGTGTGAGACCGAATCAGCAAATCAGAATTGTTCACAGTGGTGGTCAATGGTACGAGACATCTGCTTATAAAAGTTCCCTCACAGAAAGTTAAAATTTTAACATTGGAGGCATCAGAATGTTACTGCTACACATTTGTACACACCTAGCAACACCATGGGATCCAGCTAGTAACAACCACAGGTAGTATATAAACTGCGCAATCGCATTTCACATTCTCTTGTGGAAATGCAATATGTTGTATAATAAAATCCAAGTCGCTGGATCTCTTCAGGACACTCTGTGCAGTAGAAATAATGTCACATTATGAGTTTGCTCTTTAGCTTCTAAATTACTGAAATCTGTGCTTTGGAGAGATGATAAACTGTAAAGAAGGAGCTGTTTTAATCAGCAGTTTAGCCATCAGCACACACACACTGATGATTGTGAATATTGTGAATATTGACTGTGGTGTCAGGCTTTCAGCTGCTGTGATTTTGGGTAATAGAAGGTTTTTGAACTGACCGCTTCACAGGTGTTGCTCTGCAGAAAGCACATTAAAGGTCAACATCCTAAAGAAAAAATGGCTAATTGCGGAGACACCGTTCCGAAGAACACAGTGTTGTCTTCTGAACACAGAACACAGTATTGTCTTCTGGATTAGGGCACCTGAAAATAATTTGGGGCTTTTTAGCTTCTGGCTTTGCTTTACCTATTAATGATGAGGTCCCAGTGGACAGCGTGGTTCTAGTCTTTCACAGGAGTGGCCCAGCATGAATCTATCACTATGGAGATCTGATGGCTGTCCATCCCCTGGACAGACACTTCCACTTCCAGAGCTGCTGGTCCACCTGTATGTCCACAGTGCCCTTGTAAGGGTGGTAGAAGGCAGTGTCCTTAAAGTGAAACATCCTGACCTGGTACATTCCCTCACCATTCGGAAGAGTCACCATTGTGCACAATGCTGTTAAAATGTACAAATACAGGTTGATTATAAGTTAAAGTGATGAACTGTAGTGGAAATCCTGTTCTACTAATAGCAAATCTCCGTAAACAGTTATTCTGTAAATGAATTGCTGTTCAAATGTGGGTCATATACAACACCTCTGCAGAGGGTTGAATTCTGTGTCCATGGTGAGTGTCTGGCTGAACTGATAAACACAGGAGAAATGCAGTTCTAGATGTTTCTTTCTGTTGATGAGTCCTCCTGCTGAGTCCATATATATATATATATATATTTAAATTAGGGTGTCACGTGCAGGGCTCGGGGAGTGAAGTGAGGCGCAGATGGAGGGTTCCTTTTGCAAGGTTTTATTAACAAAACACGAACTCACACAAAAGGAAACTCAAAAAAGGCACGAGGGCCCAAAACATACCTAAAGTAGGAGACACATGAGGACAGGG
>JBBPCZ010001221.1:0-15824 GCA_037974445.1 Brycinus macrolepidotus
TGTGTGTGTGGGTGTGTGTGTGTGTGTGTGTGTGTGTGTGTGAGAGAGAGAGAGAGAGAGAGAGAGAGAGAGAGAGATGTGACTCATTATTCTGCTTTGAGGAGAATGTCACATGGACCGACGAGAATTCTCTTATGTCATCGCTGACGCGACAGCTGCCCACCCTCTGTCCCTCCTTCTACTCTCTCTTGTTTGATGACTGCGACTGAGACTCTCACAACAGGAGCTAATTGTCTTTGCAGTCGACATAATAAGGTTCTCATCTTTGTTGCAGACAGGCCTTTTGATTACGGCTGCTGTTAGTGCTCTTTAAGAAGACAGGAACACAGCATTTCTCTGGGACTAATTAGGTGAAAAATCTAGTTTAATTTGAAGTCATTTTGATCAAGGACTGGGCTGAATGATTACAACTATAACTTTTAAGTCCCAGGGACTTACTAAAATTACTTACATTTTGATGCAGTTGTCAGCGCTGTTGCCTCCCAGCGAGAAGGCCCTGAGTTTCATTCCCAGCTAGGGTGGCTATAGGGTCCTATTCTTGTAGAGTTTGCATGTTCTCTCCTTGTCTTCGTGGGTTTTTGCCTGGAGCTCCACTTTCCTCGCATAGTCCAAAGACATGCACTGCAGGCGAATTGAGGATACTGCATTGCCACCAGGTGTGAATGTGTTTGTCTGTGTGTCTGCAATGTGATGGACTGGCATCTTGTCCAGTGTGTGTGTCTGCAAGCATCTCTGAAAGTGATTGACTGAACTTAAAATACTCCCAGTTCGCATTAAACATTTTATTAAACATCCAGCGAATATATATATATATAAAAAAAATTATAAATGATAAAACACTTAAAATCACTTCTCACTCTTATTTGAGAACTGAGCATGTTCCTAATATTCTGATGAGCACCAGTGATTAACAGCCCTCAGGCCAACACTCTCAGCCTGTTGTCACTGAAGCACAAAAGCACGAGCAAAGTGGGGAGAATTTAGTGTAGCTGGCTCTACATATAGTTGCTGTCAGAACAAAGCCATTTATCTTTTTTTTTTTTTTTTTTTTTTTAACATAATCTGAAAATGAAAGCTGCCATTTTTTTCCTCTTTATGTAAAGTTGCTTTACATAAAGAGGACTACTGAAGTAAACATGACTCAAGAATAGGACTTCCCAGTGTACATCAAAAGACGGAGAAAGTCGGCAAAATACATCAGCCATTTAGTAGACATTGGCAAGTTTTTCACAGGACATTCAGGACATATTTTATGCATAGATGATTTGTGCCCTATAGAGCAAGATTTACCTAATTAGGTCCTCTGGAGCTTTAAATTGATGTTTTAGATGGGTACAGCGGTAAAATTTTGAAAGAGAATAAAATAAATCAAAGCAAACATTTAGTGATGACCATTGTGAGCAGAAGTAGGACCACAGTTTTTACTTTCTTTTTTTTTTTTCCTTTCATCAGACACTGTAATACTTTTTGTTTTGCAAAGTCCAATAATATAGTTGTGATTGCAACAAAAACACAATGAAAGTAGCAACAAATGCCATTTCCAGGTCAAAAAATGAGTGAAATGTCCTGCCTGATATTGTCTACAGCACACTTTGTGAGAGATATGTGTGTATTGTATTGTAATAGGTTATAGCATAGTTTGTCTGTAAAATCAGTAAATCAAATAAAAGTGAGACAAATAAAGTTTGCGAACAGCTGCACCGTTAGTATCTGAGTTATGCTTCTGTGCTTTCGTGGAGTTGATGTATATGTCCTTTTGCCAAACCTTCAGGGGGTACTTTCTTTTCCAGGATAAAATAATCTCATTATCTGTGAGTTGCCTCCACAGCAGATGGCATTTGACACTTGGCTTTCTTCTTCACCCTCTGATCTGAGGGCACTTCTCCTGGATCTGTGGGACCACCTCACTTATTTGCTATCTGTTTACTGAAAGAACACTCAAAAGCAGCATCTTCAGGACATCTCTCTTCTTGAGTTCATGAAGTAATTGTGCTTCAGAAGGCAGCCTCTTCCACACACGCTCATGTGATCTTATATGCACTAAAACCAAGCCCGTGCACCACACTGAGTGTCCCCTCTCAGACTTGGCTCAGAGTGTGCTGTGAGTGCTTCGTTCCGCTGGCTTGTCAGACATGTGCCCTTTAGCCTAGCGTGCAGCCATTTAAAGAAATGGCATTACTCTTCTGTCACACTGAGCTATAACTGAGGCTCCCGAGGGGATCAGGAACACACTGCAGTTTCAGACATGTGCATGGCATAGCTCTGAACTGGAGTATGCAGTCGTGCTTCGGTATGCAAATGAGGTTAGTCGTGTTACTGCCCCTGATGACGACACCTGCCTGGCCCTGTGTTGTACAAATGAGTTTGTATCTGCTCGCTTGCTGACTTAAACGAGTTTGAGATTTATAGGATTTATAAGATTATTAAGATTTATATTTATTTAAATATATGTGCACCTTAAATAATCGCTGTTGATTACATCCAAAAATGGTATGCTATGCATGTAAGCCTACATGGATGAAATAAAATTTCCAGGTCTGTTGGAAATGTTTTTTTGATGTAGTGTTAAAATTAAACTAAATGTTGATATGGCTATTTAACAAGAATGTTTCAAACTGGCACTTGATGTCAAACCTGATTGAAAATTATAGAGAGATATTGTGAATCGCCATATCGCCCAGCCCTGTTTGAAAGTTTGCGAACCTTTTAAAATGTTCTATATTTCTAAACATCAGATTTTCATATAAGTTCTAAAAGAAGGTAAAGAGAACTGAATTAAACAAATGAGACAATTAGAATAAGATGTTTTCAGTCAAGTGTGAATGGGTTTCATTGTCACATCAGATACTGAAAGCAAAGGTCCACATACCTTTGCCACTCAGACATGTCATATTGGGTTCACAAACTTTCAAGCACCTCCGCACATAGATAGGGATCCACTTCTCCCTCGTCTTTGCAGTTCTCCTCATATTGCAGCCAAAAGCTTCAGCTCTGTGGCATTTTAAAGTTAAATGCTGGCACTTTGTTCAGCTTTTCAGTTTTGAAAATTCAAATTGACGGTTTCAAAGTGCAGTTGGTGTGTCTGGCTGAACAAAATGCAGTTTTTATAACATGTCAACTTTACTGAGGCTTATGATTGCGTGTGGTGTAGCTTTTTTTCCCCTCCAAATAAATTCGTTTGCAAAAGATCTGATGACATCTAAATGTAAAATTTACTTTTAAAATGAAAACTACTGTTTCTGATGGTATTTTCATGATTTAGCCCACAGTGACACTCAGTCTACCTGCTGCTGTGCTGTATAAATGAAGCAAACCCAGGACTGGAGTTTCAGTCCTGTAGAATGTTATTGCTTACTAAAGAGAGAAAAAGAATAATTTACTCTTCATTAAAATGGTACTGATATATTGTACATTCTCATAAATCCCCAAATGAAATTTGGCAAGGGACAGCTCCTTGAAGAAGAAAGTGATTTTGAACAAGGTAATTGATGAAATAAAATTGAAAGACAATATGAAAAAAACAGTGATAGATGTGTGCTGTTTAATTATATGTGAATTATATAATGAAGGAGTTGTTGTCTGTGTAGGAAGGCAATAGATTGTTGCTTCTAAGCAATATGTGAGGGATGATCTGTGGTCATTTGGTTATTTTGTTGTGGTGATGTTCCCTACTGCCGCTCAACATGTGTGGGGGGAAACCCTGGTGAACAAGCTTGCGTGTGGGACTCGTGCACTTGACAGAATTTTTAGCACAGAAGCCTATCATGTTGCTTGTATGAAACTGACCCCGGTAATGGTCCGTCCATCTGCAGAGGGCTGCACAGCTGAACGGTCAGGCTGGTCAGTGCGAACAGGTTTATTGTCTAAAGAAGTCTCAAGAGAATCATTTAGTAAAAGGCTTTATTTAACAACAGGAATTTGGATGAACTGTGTGGTGTGTAAGAGCTTAAACTACAGGACGTTATGTGATATAGTACTGGCCTTGGGAAAAGTGCATATAAATACATACATTTGACTGAAGAGCTTTATGCAACTCTCTCAGTTTTGTTGTGTTTTTTTTTGTGTAGCTGATGATGACTGAGCAGTGTTTTTTTTTATTTTTTTTTTTTATCTGTCTGTAATGGTATGTTTACTTGAATGAGAATTTATAAAGCATAAGAGTAGTGGGTTCAAGTCTTAAAATAAGTCTATGCACGTTTTTGTTTTTTAGAATTACATAAAACTAAGTTTGAAATAGTTTGAAAAATGAATAAAATGATCGTTCAAATTCACAGAGCCCCACAGACATGATGCTGCTGAAGAAGGAACAGAAGGATGCTGAGCTGGATAAGAAGATCGAAGCATTGCGTAAGAAGAATGAGGCCCTTATGAAGCGTTATCAGGTAAGAATGCCTTCACTAGACTGTTATGAGAGCACCCCTCCATTCATACCTACAAGGGTGTAGAATGTAGTAACCACCTAGAGTTTTCTTCTCATGAGTTTGGTTTGATACAGTGTTTTGTTTGATTCAAGGTTTTGTTCGGTTTTTCAGTTTCAGTTTTTCTTTTCTTTTTATCCAAAGAATGGAACAGTTACACTCTTCCGCTCTTTGCTCTGAGATATCAACGCTGCTCTAACTCCAGCATACCTGTCCTGATCCCATGCAGTTCTGTTATTCTTTTATTATGGTTTTTCATTCCTTTTTTCCCCCCCATTGAAATGAATGGTCAGACATTCACCTGTTGGGACATTACTCACTCTGCAAGCTGTAGACAAGGTAGACCAATGGTAGCTGGCATAGCTGGCGACTTGTAACTGATGTGAGCGTTACATTTACGTACACTTAATTTTTGGTTTGACCCATTTCATGTTTACATATTAACATTTACAGATTTTCTTGAACTGTTTAAATCAAAGGTCTTAGAGCACTCTACATTAGTAGAAAGCCATATGTGCCAATGCATGGTAATAGGACAATTTGTTTATGCTCTGGGGCATGCATCCTTATTGTGCTGGTATGATGAAGCGCCGTTATTGAGCCAGTTATGTGTATTAATTCTCATCTTCTGTAATTTGCACATAAATGAAGATGCTGCCATCAATGCAGATTACTGACAGGCTATATTTCTGAAATAGTATTAATAGCTAATGGAGTAACTTAGCCAATAGCAACATGGGGCACTAACACTGGTTTGTGTGTGAATATCTGCCCATATATACCCTGTAAGACACCACAGCACAAGTCAGTTTTGAAACGAAATACGTCTGTCACTGTAGTTTTGTTTGTAAAAAACAAACACCCCATAAACACTTGTTATTTAGCTTGCAAGCTACTGTTAGCTAGAAAGCCACCTGCTAGCAAGTTAAGTTACCTAATTGGAAGCCATGGCACTAAATATGTAAGTATATTTCTTAATTCCCATGCCTAAATGGTGTGGTCACAGTTAATGAACCCCGTATTGCTGAGCAATCACAATTCCCATTTTCTCTAGTTCATTTTGATCTCCTTAATATGAAATAAGATTTTTCTGTCGTAAATGTAGATACTTCATTGAAGTTCCTTTAAATCCAAAGATTCAAGGAATATTTAACTCAAAACAGAGTCATTTTGTTTGGGCAGCATGCTCAACCTATTGTAGAACTAACAGGCTATTACCTTTGTTCTGACCTGTGTTGTGTGCCTTAGGAGGTAGAGGAGGACAAGAAGCGAGCAGAGCAGGAGGGCATGGCCCTGCAGAGTCGTAAAGGAAAAGTTGAGGACCTGACCATCACCATCAACAAATCTCTCGCTGTCAGTACCTCTGCTCCCACCACCTTTTATTTAACGTGTTAATTATAGTTTCAGCGTCAGTTTAGGTGATGCAGTGTTGTGCTCTGTCTTATTTATACTCCAAACTCTATAAGTATTGTCAAGTCAACCAAGGGGTACTTATTCTGTCATTATTTATTAGTAATGAAAGCAGGAGCATTATCCGTAGTAGCATTTTAATGTTATTCGTTTGTGCAGAATCCATTAATGAGATATTAATGAGTTGTGATTAACTGCAGTGTTCAGTGGGAAGTGACAGCTATATGTTCAAAACATTTTTCTTTTTCTTTTTGTTTCTTCTTTCTCTGGTGCAGGAGAAGCGTGTGGTGACCAAAAAGGGCTCAGGAGGTGTGAGTCCCAAAGGGGCTCAAGAGCAGGGAGAGGGGGGTTCCGGCATTTTCAGCAGCGGCCGGGGTAAAAGGAGGCAGCTGCTTGTCACCACACCAGGAAACTCCAAGGCAAGCTTCGAGGAGTACAAGTACAACATGTCCTTAACTGATAGTTCCTGTTTTTAAGAAGAGAAATACAAGATTAGTATGGAATGCCTTGATGTATAAATCCATGACATGGATATTGATGGTTCATATTTATTGGCAGTTCTGATAAATTATACTTTTTTCTAAAAACCATAACTTCTGTTGAGTTCTCACTATGAGATCTGTCTCTACAGGGTAAGAGGGTAGTCAGTGAGAGGGTGGACAGGAGGAGTCCTACCAGCCCAGTTGGAACAAAGTACCCTGCTGAGGACAAAGAGGAGATGCTAGGCACTACTGCAAGTGCAAGGAGCTGTCTAAACACCAAGGGAGCTACGGGAAACCAGGTAAAGTGACTGTTTAAAGGGGCACAGAGATGCAACGTTTGGGATAATGCTGGATATTCAGTGTTGTCTGGAGTGAAGGAGATCTTGAGCAAGCTTTTTTTGCATTGGCTGATATGTTTTGTTCTAACTGCTGCACCATGTGATGTGGAACAGAAAAATGAGATGAAACACGATGGCAATAACCCTGGAGCCATGGAAGAGAAACTTGGTTCTTCACTCGGTAAACCAACATGAATGACTACTTCAGCGCAGAGGATTGTGATGTTTGTTGCAAGTTTCTCATTCCTAAACACAGCTACAGTGAACTCCATTTTGCAAACATGTTCTTCTGTGTTTTTTCCTCCGGCACAATAGACATCCATGTTAAAAGATGAGTAACCACTCAGGTTGTCCTGCGGGCCATGGTACTAGACCACAGAGGGCGACTACTCTACAGAGAGAAGTGGCTTTCTCAGTGGGAATGCAAAAGTAGCTAATTTTTAAATTATTTTATTAAACTGCCAGACTGCTAATCGATTGACCTCTACATGGTAAGACGTAATGGTTAATGTTTTTGTCATATACTGTATTCTAGGAATTGAGTAATTAAATGAGCAAAAATGCGAAGACTTTAAACAATTATTGTGCCAAATATTGTGCAGTAAAACATATGAATGTGAAAGCCCTTATTATAGTGAAACTTTTGCCAGAAGGCAAGAGGGAAAAGAGAGTATGGGAGAAGTGAGTGGGGTCATCCATTGTGCTGGTGGCTTTGTGGATGCAGCATGTTTTGTAAATTTCTGTGACAGAAGGGAGATGGACCCTGATCTTTTCAGCTGTCCTCACTATCTGCTGTAGGGTCTTGTGGTCTGAGGTGGTACAATTCCCAAACCGCGCCATGATCCACTGCTCATGTTGCTGTCTATAGTCCCTCTGTAGAATGTGGTGATTGAAGAGTGAACTCTCCTCAGTCTCCACATGAAGTAGAGACGTCAATGGGGTTTTCGGCAGTAGTGTTGGTGTTGAGGTTCTCCGTGATGTGAAAACCAAGGAACTCTGGGCAGTCTCCACATAGAAGACATTGATGTTCATCAGAGAGTGATCACAACATGCTCTACTGAAATCAGTGACCATCTTTTTTTATTTTATCCATATTAAGAGCCAGGTTGTTGGTTCTGCAGCAGTCTGAGCCTTTGTATCTCCTCTCTTTAAGCTGCTTTGTCATTTTTCCACTCATCAAACCCACCACAGTGGTGTCCTCTTTAAACTTGAAGTGGTTGTGATGGTGTGCACAGTTGTGTAGGTCAGCAAAATGAACAGCAGCAGACTGAGCACATAGCTGCGAGGTGTTCAAACGTCCAAAATAAAATAAGAAAAATATGTAGAATTACTTGAGTCTCTTTCAGCAGCCTAAATGAGGATCACCACCTATATGGTGTTAGTGTTTATTAGTCCATGGATTGGCAATGCTAGCGTTTAACCTCTAGAAGAACGGATTAAACCCTGGATAACAATTATACTCCTGTCTTTTCCAGCACCCTTAGTGATAAAGATCACGGAGATGTCACCTATCAATGGATGAATGGTAGCCATAACTAGAATTTTAATCTGAAGTAATACAACAAACCTCTAAGGTATGAAGCTGTCTTTGGGATAGCAGTGTTTATTTAACCTCCAAGAGAGTCAGCGTAATTCTAGGAGACCCACTGTAGTTTTCAAGCACCCCAAGTGAGGAAGAACATCAATTTCACCAGAGTAAAATAAAACCTCTAAGATATTAGTTAATCTTTGTGCTAGCAGTGCAAGCATGTAACCTCCAAGAGAACTGATTAAACACCTTTCTTTTTAAATAAAAAAATAAAACCCCTGCGGTTGCTAAAACCATTCATGCTGTTATCCGCTGGTGAAGTTATTCATGATTGAGTCAAAGTTTGTGACAAAGAAAGCTGCAGTTCAAAAAGGGGCAGGCTGCAGTCTCGCCGCTCCGACAGACAAGAATTGTGCAATCCTTTAGCAACCACATCTGACTAAGAATAATCCACAAGGACAGTGTGGCCTAGTGGTTAGGGAGTTGTGGGTTCAAATCACAGGACTGCTTGTGGCACCACTGAGGTCCCCCTGATCAAGGTACCGTCTCCACACGCTGCTCCCCAGCTGCCCCCTGTTGGTGGCAGCCCACTGCTTCACTTGATGAATGGGGTTAAATGTAGAGGAAGAATTTCACATTGTTCACACTGTGTGCTGTGGTGTGTTCACGTGTGACTATAAGGGTCCACTTTATTTCAGTTGGTTAAGAGTAAGGTTATGTTACACTAATTTTGCCTAATACTGATTACAGGGTGAGAGTCTGAATGCAGGTCAAACTCGGTGTCCAGTAGGTTTTCCTGACACTGGGCTCATAAGGTCCTTGACAGCAATATTTGAATTTTTATATTTTAATCATTGTCAGGTCAGCAGAGGTTGTGTCTGTGTGTGTCTGTGTGTGTGTCTGTGTGTGTGTCTGTGTGTGTGTCTGTGTGTGTGTCTGTGTGTGTGTCTGTGTGTGTCTGTGGATAAAGCACAGTATTGTGTCTTTTTGATGAAGTTGCACCTTGGATTTGCTGATAGTGATGAACCTTTCCTGAAGCAAGGCCTTCAAAATGAGCTGATAATACATTATACTAAAGAAAGCACAGAGTGCAGCTATCATGTGGACCTAAGGACCTGCCTTAAATTTACCAGGTACTGGTTTTCAAAATCTACTACACATAGGACTACATGACCTTTTTATTTAAAAAGAAAAGTCCTACAGTTATTAAAACCACTCCCTCTGTTCACTGGTTCACTGTATTGTTGGACAGGCTGTAGGTGACACCATGCGCTGGGGATCTGTATGAAACTGTGAGATGTAGAATGTAAATTGTTTGAATGGTAAATATAGTTAATGACCCAAGTACAAATATTTATGTAGTTCAAGGCTGTGTACGTGTGTGTGCGGTTTTTTTTTTTGTTTGTTT
The DNA here is from genome assembly GCA_037974445.1 of Brycinus macrolepidotus. Lineage (NCBI taxonomy): Eukaryota > Metazoa > Chordata > Actinopteri > Characiformes > Alestidae > Brycinus > Brycinus macrolepidotus. The sequence continues at coordinate 9,585 of JBBPCZ010001221.1, forward strand.
GTTTGTTTGTTTGTTTTTTAGACTGGGCAACAACAGTCTGAGATGGGTTCAGTGCAGTTGAAATTTCATTCAGGAAGGTCTGTTGTCATTCGTTATTCCACTTACCCCCTTCAGTGTCTTTAATCCTTGCAATTTAGCTTTGGCTTCTTAGCATCTATATAGGCTTTGCTGTCCTTGCCAGTAGTCAAACCTAAAAAAATGCTGTGACCTCTATCCTGTACAGCCAGCCAGTGTACTGTACTTTGAATCAGTTACAGATTGAGGCAAACTGTCAATGTTACAGCACTTTCTCAGAAAAACAATACTGTACTCCAGCCGTTTCTGGGCCTTGTCTATTGGTGCATTCATCAAGAATTTTTTTACCCAATTTAAAGGACAACCAGAACTGTCAAATGGTGTTTTGATATAATGAATGGTGTTCTGGTCTAATGAAGAATCTTTTATAGTAGTGTGGTGTTACCATGACTACCCTAAGATAATAAAGCAGTAAAAGTAAAAATAATAAAGGAGCAGAACCAATATTAACCTAAACAGCCTAAAGAGCTCTACTGTGAGAATAAACATCAGAGCCCCACTGTGTTTCTTTCTTTTTACTAAAAGTGATGAAAGCCCCATGTTCAGCCCCAGGCATTTACCTAATCATTGTGCTTTGTGCCTCTCTAGAGGAGTCACGATGGAGTCTAGTGGTTGAGGAGTGTACTGTGCTTTGGAACAAGTGGGCTGTGCAGACTAGCAGCTCTCGTATCCTAGATCTGTTTCTTGGATAGCGACACCTGTTTTAGTTGTGAAACCTGGTAGGTATTAGTTGAATCCTGATGAGAATTGCCACTTCCTTCGGTACTGCCTCTGCTAAGCTTCAGTGCAGGCTGCTCATTAGGACCCACTCCCCACGGACACACATTGTGAAGAACTCCATATGGACAGTATCTCCCCCTCTGCCCTTTCCACTTCACTGCTCTGCTCCTTTGTTTTAAATCATTACCTCCTTACTCTTTCTCTGTATCTTGGTGTCTGAGTTGCCTTGCTCTTTGATTTTTCAGTGTCTCATGCTCTGCTGTTTTGAATAGACGCCAGACATAAAAGCATGCCCCTCCCCTAACTCTCAGGAAAGCCAGACTGTTGCACAGAGGGACAGTCTGTTACTGACTGACATGGAGGCAGTCATTCGGATAGCCATTCACAGAAGTTCTTTGCCCAGGCCTTTTGAATATTCATCAGGGCTAAGGGAATATTCAGCAGCACTTGTTCTGTTGTCTGGATGCCGTAAAGCAGTGTTTCAGCTGTTCCCAAGAATTCCACAACTCTTTTACCACTAAGCCTTGGCCTTTGTGTTTCCATCCTGGCTTCACTCACTGATCCCTCTGGGGTTTAGTAATTCTTCATTCACACAGTTGGATTCAGAATCAACCATTAAATAGAAATTTTGCCATAAGAATGTCTTTGCTGTGTTAACCTGTTACAACTGACTTCGGGAAGAGGCTCAGTCAAACCACACACAAGTGGATTTTTGTCTGCAATTTGGTGAACAATTTAAATAGTTTTATTTGCGTGCCAAATCACAGGAAAAGAGTAGAGAAGGGAAAGAGCAGTGGTGCAGTTCAAATATTCTTAAATGCTTGTAAAAGTATTAATAAAGTAAAAAATGATGTTAGAAATGACCTTTTTTTTTTTTTTTTTTTTTTTTTTCAATAAACCCGTTATTCTGTTAATTTGTTAAAGGGCAAAGTAGCTTTTTGACTAAGGCAGCCAGCTTTTCTTTTAACAGGTTAGAAGCTGAATTGAGTGTTTTTTAACACAACTTCTTTAATTATCTTTGTTATTCTCATACTTTGTTGTTGGCTCCTTACATTGGCTGTCATCACTGGCTCATGAGTAGATTAGTGAACGTGTAGAAATGTGAGCGGCTTGCAGCTAGAGTCATTGACTGTTTAAAATGGAACGTTCCAGGTTTTTGGGGGTTCTGCTTAAAACCGTGAAAGTCAGCTTGTTGACTTTACCTTCAAATTTTTAGAAAATCTGCAAAACCAAACACTGTGAATGTATATGTCACAAAAACTGGACACACATGATTTCACATGCTTCCTTTAGCTGTTGGAAGCTAAACATTTTAAAGTAATTGTTTAGTGAAAAATTAAATGTACAGTCTTCCCTTTAGCCCAAACCCCTAACACTGTATGCCAAACTGTTATCCACAAAATGGACAAAAATGTACACATTGCTAATTTGTGGCGATTAGGATTAGATTAGGGTTTATCTCCATTGCAAAAGAAAAGAAGAAACCAAACTTGTCTCTGTTGATCATTTTTCATTCGAGTGATGGGGAAAATAATGTGTGAAGATGCAGAGAACAGGAAGAAATGGAAACAGATGATGTGTGTGTGTGTGTCTGTGTGAGTGATTTTATTTTCCGTTAACATTTCCTTTAACATGATTTTGTTTTAGAAATGTGTAGAAGTATTTGTGTGGAGTAGAGAATTAGACATGAGGTTTTCTTGGCTCGGTGTTTGTGCTGCATTGCTTAGCGGGGTGTGAGTGGGCTGAAATCTGGAATTCCTTCCAGCTGATAGAGACTGAATTAGCGTTAGTGGGAGCAGAGCTGAGTCATAAACCAGCGAAGCTCACAGAAACTCAATGATACGTCAGTGTATTGCGAGCTGATCGCTGCAGGATGACTGGACGATTGTGCCAGGATGCTGCAGTCTGACAGTAAACACCAAGTTCGTAGCCCTGTCGCTTCCTCTTTTCTGAGCCAGAGTACAGAGGCAATTTACAGCACCCACTCAGTGAGAGCACTACTACACTGAGATAGAGGGAGAAGTCTGACTTAGTGCTTCTTCATCCCCCTTCATATTTTTAAAATAAACACTCTTATAGGTTTTAAAATGTAAGAACCTTTCCCTAGATGGTTCTTATACCAGCTATTTTTATAAAGAACATATATAACTGTGAAGAACCATTTGAAGAACCTCAATGTAATGTAAAGGTTCATGGAAGAACTCTTCTTTATACCTTTAAAAGCTTCTTCATACTCCTGTCTCACTTACAGAAATGGTTCGTAGGGACCTAAAATGGTTCTTCAATGGCTTCACTCAGAGCAACCTTCTTTAAAGAGTGTACCATGTCCACAGTGCTTCCCTAAGTCTTGTAATTTTAGGTTTCCCCACAAGAAGACTTTGAAATGTTGTGTGTTGTTTCTGATTTTGCACAGTTGAGGGCAGTATAACTCTGTCTTCACACATGCCCTTCACCCTCAAGCCGTCTGGAATAGTTGTTTTTAAGTGATTTTGGATTTGTTTTTGTGTGCCCATTACACAGTTTCAGTGCGTGTTACATTGTTTAGTAGAGGAGGGCAATATGACTATATTGTTTGCAGTTTTATTTTTCCCTTCCATCTGTACCTGAGCACTGACTAACTGCATTTTGCATTACACAAATATCATAGTCGTGTTTACTGGATTTAGTGCAGTGCAGGCATGTGACCTGTTGAATAAACAAAAGTGTTATTAATATTATTAATAATTTAGTATTGATATATTGTTTTTCCCCATATTGCCTACCTAAATCCTAAAATAAAATTTTGTTTAAAATATTTTTTATAATGGATAATTTGAGTCTCTCTTGCTCCCAGATGTTCTGTCTTTTCAAGTGTAGTGTTTCAAATACAACGAGAGAAACAGTATTAACAAGAGGAGAAGGTAGAGAGCCAAGGACAGAGAGTTTATTAAAAAAAAAAAAACTACAACCTTGTGATGCAGGCTTTCAACTCACTGCGTTGACTGTTGAGCTGAATGCATTCTTGTCTTGATTTTTAAATGGGTCTTTTTGTTAAACACTAGAGAAAGAAGATACTGTTTAATTATACTGGTACCATGTGTTTTAGCAGTAAGAGCGACTGAAAGACCCCATGTTGCATTTTTGATGTTGGGTACAGCAGTAAAGCTGGTGTTTGCACTTAAGCTTACACCAAATCTGCAGTCTGTAGCAAGATATCGGTGTGATTCACTCTTTAAATTAACAACACATAATGACTAAGCTCAAAGTCCAACTCTGATATTAACTTCCTGGATATATCCCTGATATTGCTTAGTAGCTTAATGATACTAGTAATATAATGAACAATAATATTCTGCAAGGTTGGAGATCTTAAAATTTTGGTACATTTTTCAAATTTAATCTCAAAATTGTTAATGGGAGAAAAAACTTTGACTTATTTGTCAAAAATACTTAGAAAAATCTTTGACTGATTCAGGTCTTTGTTAGCATTATTTTCAGTTTCAAACTTTTTTTTGTTTGTTTTTTACCTCCCCATTTGGGACTACAACACAGCAATCAAACTCATTTTCTCTGTTCTTTGTCTTGAAGTTCAGACCTTCTCCAACATATGTATGTAGTCCTCAGACATGCATTTAGGTCTCTGATATTTAGTGAAGTAAATGAGCTTCATCTGGATATGCGCATGCTATGTACTAAATGATGAGTTCACAACAGTCACAGTCTGGTCCAAACAGTTAAAGCCCATAAAAAAAGAGGCTGCTGTTTGTTTGTTTGTTTTGGTGAAATAATTGACAAAGAATCACTTTCTTGTCCATGGACTTATGTCATGGATGTGCAGACACATATTGCTACAAACAGTAGAAATATAATTCACTGTTTTGCTCATTATTCACCATGCTTAGTGTTGTTTTTTTCTAGTTAAAGACGCAAATTTAGGGTCCATACAGTTACCAGCTTTCAGTTGAGATGGTGCCTGTATAGGTTAGCATAATGTGTATTCTAACTGCATTGTTTTCACATGGTGTGTGTGTGTGTGTGTGTGTGTGTGTGTGTGTGTGTATTTGGAATTCTCTGGAAAAAAAAGTGCTTAAAATGGGTAAAGATGATTTACATAGGCAATATTGTGCACTGCCAAGTAGTTGCACAAGCAGATCAATGTTGTGGAAATTATTGAAGGAGAAAGAAATGATTGATTTGATTCATTACAGTAGACTACAAATAGTGAGTGTTTGAAAATGGAAAAATTTATAAGCCAGTCTTTTCAGACATTAATAATTTTTGAAGCAGAAATGTTGTGGAATCACATGTGAATGAAGATACCCACTTTGCTTTATGATGGATGTTATGATAGATGTTTTGTTCTAGTCAAATGAAATTACAACCTCATTTCCCACAAGCCTGGACCCACACCACAGTGTAGGTTTATCAAAATTTGAACAGATGTTCACAACCAGGTGGGGGAAATTGAACAGCAGGTGTGATATTAGAGACAAGGTAAGGAAGGCCTACATCTAGACATCTTTTGTCAGTGTTTTTGAAAATTCGCCCAGAATTGAAGAATGTAGGGATTTCTCTTTGTTAGAATGGCAGCTCATAGCTAGACTTGTTTAAATGATGTCAAGTGAAATTAATGTGAATTGATTGGAATGCCTATTAAATTTAACTACTGTCCATTTTCCTAAATGAATTAATAACGCTCATGTCTGAAGATGGCAATTTAGCTTCATCGATTGTGCAGTGTTATATTATAATCTATCATACTTCAGTCAATTTTATTATTATCTCCTAACTTTTGGGCTATTTTACAGCAGAATGAAACTGCTGTGTAAATGGTTCCTCTAAACACATTTTGTTTGTGTAACATCCCGTGGCGCTACTCCTGAGGGAAGAGCAGACGCCTGTCCTGAATGTTTTGTTCACTGTACCCAAAGGAGGGCTTCCTGTTTACATGGAGTTCATTTCACGTCACAGCAGAATAGGACCAGCCTACATGCTTTTTTTTTTTTTTTTTTTGGTCCTTGGTATTTTTTTGTCAGCACCGTTTATGTTCTGGACTGGACAGACACGACTCAGTCCAAACAGAGATAAGTACAGTGTACTGGAGCTGGTACTGATGCTGTCAGTTAATATAGGAAAATAATGGACAACATTCATGTATCAAAATTGGAGAATAATACTATTACTCGTTTTTCCCCATTTGACAAAAGATGTGGAATTTTTTACCAGTGGGGTTTATTGGCATGTGTCTTATTTATGTGTCCTACATTTTATGGTATTTGAATTGGATTTAAATTTTTATTTGAGTTTCACCTTTTCTGTTTATCAAGGATAATTTTCCTGGCCTTTTTGGTTTGCCTTTATTACAGCACTGTATTTATCAGTGACTGTTGAAATACATTGTGTGTGTGTGTGTGTGTGTGTGTGTGTGTGTGTGTGTGTGTGTGTGTGTGTGTGTGTGTGTGTGTG
>JBBPCZ010001274.1:0-15818 GCA_037974445.1 Brycinus macrolepidotus
CCACCACTTATCCATTTACATTTCAACAGCTGCGGCGCATAGATTAAAAGTGTAGATTAAGTTAAGATTTGAGTCGATTTATATATTTTACTTATTTATTTATTCACTATTATGAATATGTGACTGAAGAAGTGAAATTAAGTGTACAGTTTATTACTCACTAGCACAAGGAATTATTATATATTATATATATTATATATGTACTAATGCCACTCACGTTTTTTGCTCACCCTCTTCACCCACGGTCACATTTTTTCCCCCAAAATGTTCGTACGCATGGGTCAGAGTTTGCGTACATATGCGCACATTCTACCATCAAGTTTGTTTCTATAGATTGCAACGTATGCGTAGGAAGAGGCGTACGCATCTTTTAGGTCCCGTTTTGTGCGTACGCAGCGGTTATAAATGAGACCCCAGATCTTTCACCCATAGAAAACATTTGGCGCATCATAAAGAGGAAGATGCGACAAAGAAGACCTAAGACAGTTGAGCAACTAGAAGCCTGTATTAGACAAGAATGGGACAACATTCCTATTCCTAAACTTGAGCAACTTGTCTCCTCAGTCCCCAGACGTTTGCAGACTGTTATAAAAAGAAGAGGGGATGCCACACAGTGGTAAACATGGCCTTGTCCCAACTTTTTTGAGATGTGTTGATGCCATGAAATTTGAAATCAACTTATTTTTCCCTTAAAATGATACATTTTCTCAGTTTAAACATCTGATATGTCATCTATGTTGTATTCTGAATAAAATATCACTGCATTCCTTTTTTATTCACAATTTGTACAGTGTCCCAACTTTTTGGAATCGGGTTTGTATTTTATTCATATGGAAATAATGTGTGCATTTGAAGTCAAGTGTTTTCAGTGTAAAAAAAAAGTTGTGTAAATTTTGCTCGATTTCTCTTGCATTAGCATTTAACATTTAATAAAATTAGCATTTTATTTTGTCACGCTATATAGTGCAGAATTGCATCCCTCAGCCTTATCGCTTTGACAGAATTCACAATTTTGTATAATTTTTGTGTGCATCATTGTTTTCTCACTACAGTTCCCAGCATTCACTATGCAAATACATCATACAACCATTGGAAATATGTCCATAATGCTATAAAAAGTCATAAATGACATACAAATGTGATGTTCAGCTTCCTAGCAGTAATGTTAGCTACCTGGTCTCCTTCTGTGTTAGCCAGATAGCAGGAAAAAAGCATAGTCCATCTTGATGTATTAGGCGAAAAGAACTTGCATTTTTTCTAAGGCCTTCAAAATACATCATCAGAAGGAAGCTTTCCTAGTGTTAAACTAGCATTTCTCACTCTACTGCTCTGGCTTGGCTGTAGAAGGTAAGTAGGCATGTGATGAAGTGATGGTTACATTTTTCATGTTGGCCAGAGTGCCCGTTTAAAAGCACATTTTGAAACTCTTTTGGCTCAAAGGGACAAAATGTATGGCTTTTGACATTATTCATAATTAGTACTGTCTAACCGTCTAATTATACTATCTAATTACTGTCCCAAAACCTCTGAAAGACAGTTAGAGAGAGATAAAGGTGAAACAGTGAAAAGAGAGAGAGTGGAGAGAGAGAGAGATTGAGAGTAGAGAGAGAGAGGGAGACAGAGAGAGAGAGAGCGTGGATAGAGAAAGAGAGAGATGTAGAAGGAGAGAGGTCAGGGCATCTTGATCTGCTCTGCAAGAAAGAGCAGCCACTTATCTATTCAGACCACTGTGTATGTGTGTGCGTGTTTGCTTTGTTATGCCAGCTATTTTTAAGCACTTTTCTCTTCTTGAGGGATTAAATTTGGTCCTCAGCAGACCACCTCTCAGATGTTCCTCTCTTATGAAAGGTTTTCTGAATCTCACACAGGCTCTGCTCATCTGCCAGCATTACCATATATGCATTATCAAAGCAAAATGGCCTGGTTTAATTAGAAAAACAGGAACAATGTCTGGACTAGAGGCCTGCCCGGTATGAAACCTGAACCTGACCTGTACCCTCAGCTTCAAGACCTGACCCACCCAGACCAGGCCTGACTGGTGAAGCAAAAAACATAGTTTTACTTAGCTTTCCTCCTCAGTTGAATTTAATTCAGTAAGTTTTTGTGGAATTGCCCATCGTACCAATGTTTCATTATCCATGATTTCAATGAGGCTGCCCTGTGAACCTTTATTTTGACACCTGGATGTGTTCCCCGGGGATAGTTCAGTTCTTATTGGTTCTTGGCGGTGTAATAGTTGTATTTAGTCTCCCTGGAGGAGTATTCCAATGTCGGTCCACCCTCACACTTACCTTGGTTTGTACCTGTCTTGTATGTTTGGAGTTTGTTTGAGTTTGACCCTGAGCCTTATTTGTGTTATCCCTGTAAATAAAGTAGCGAGGAGGTGAGGAGGCGAGGAGACTTACAAAACCCCCGTCTCCTGTCCGCTGATCGGTTGCCCAGGAAGTCTCTGACTTCTTCCCGAGCTCATCCCCCCACGCTCAGGCCTGACTTGCCGTGTGAGGTGACTCCTGTGCCAGTTCAGCTAGCCCAACTTGTGCTCACTGTGGCCCCACGTGCCTGCAATGCGCGGAAGCCGGCTGCCCCGCACCGGCTGCACGGCTAGCTCTCGGGCTAGCACCCCAGCCAGCACTCGCATCAAGCACTCCGGCTCCCCAGCCGGCACCAAGTGACGTCTTCCCTGGTGCCCCTCCGGTCCCCGCGCTGGCTCCCAAGCCAGCGCTCAAGCCAGCGCCGTGTACACAGGCTCCCACGCCCGCAGCAAGCACACTGGCTCCCCAGCCGGCATCTTCCCTGGTGCTCCACCTGTCCTCGTTCTGGGACCCAAGCCAGCGTCCACGCCAGCCCCGAGGATGCGGGCTCCCACACCCGCTGTTAGCACACCGGCTCCCCAGCCGCCATCGAGGGATGTCTTCCCTGGTGCTCCGCCGGTCCCCACGCTGGACCCTGCCCACGCCGGCTCCAAGGACACTGCCCATGCCGGCTCTGAGGACCCTGCCCACGCCGGCTCCGAGGACCCTGCCCACGCTGGCTCCAAGGACCCGGGTCGAAGCTGCAGCCCCAGTTCCCGAAGCTGCAGCACCAGTTCCCGACACTGCAGCCCCTGTTCCCGACGCTGTGGCCCCAGCCCCTGTTCCCGACACTGTGGCCCCAGCCCCAGTCCCCTATGCTCCCCTGACTCCCGTTCCTGACCGGGGGCTGATTTTACCACCGCCTGCCCGGCCACCGCCCTGGAGTGGACCTGGACCCCCTAGTGCTCCAGAGACGCGCGGTTTCGGGGGGGTATTTCCCCCAGAGATTTTTTGGGGGGGGCGCTATGGGGATCCGTAGAGGGGCCCCCGAGGGAGACTCCTCCCCGGAGGACATGGAGGGGGCTCCCTGAGGGGGGCTCCGCCCCGGAGGACACGGAGGGGCTCCCCGAAGGAGGCTCCACCCTGGAGGACACGAAGGGGCTCCCAGAGGGGGGCTCTGCCCCGGAGAACATGGAGGGGCTCCCCGAGGGGGGCTCCTTCCCGGAGGACACAGAGGGGCTCCCCGAGGAGGCACTGCCCCAGAGGACACGGAGGGGCGAAGAGCACGGAAGCCCCCAAGAGAGCGGACATGTGGGACCCACACAGGCCGCCCTGGCTGCACCGACGGCCAGCACAGAGACTATCCACAGGGAGTCCGCGATTTCCGCCTCCACCCCTCCCCCGCCTGAGTGGCTCCGTTGGGGGGGGGGGTACTGTTACGTCCCGGTCAGCGGCCACAAGAGGTCGCCCTATGAACTTATATTTTGACACATGGGTTTGTTCCCCGGCCGGCTTATCAGTAAGGGTTCACAGCCGGCCGGGGGTTTAGTAATAAGTGACGGTCTGTCTTCATTGGTTCCTGTCTGTGTCTGTGTGTGTATTTAAGTGTCCCCTGTGCCTGGTTTGGTGTCGGTCCACCCTCACATTTACCTTGGTTTGTACCTGTCGTGTATGTTTGGAGTTTGTTTGAGTTTGGCCCTCGAGCCTTATTTGTGTTATCCCTGTATATAAAGTAACAGTATGGAAATCCGCAGTTCCGCCTCCCTCTCTCACTGGTACGAACGGAATGTGACAGGTGCATTCACCTGTTCCTCAAACTCTGGAGCTATTCCAATTTCAGATAATGTTATGAGGAACAGAACACAAGAAAATGTGCAAAATCTACTACATAAAAGAACCACTCTTTAGAAAATAAACCCAGGCCCGAAGCTGCTATAACTTCTGCACACAAAAGTGAAAGGATGCACCAAATCTGTGTTGCTGTGAAAAAGTCTTGTGTATTGTAAGATTGCACTTCAAAATCAGTTACATTTGTTTTAAGTATTTCTAATGTTTCCTTCTAATAAAATTTTCAAAGAGCAATGTATCATTTATTTTTTGAAAAATCCGATGGTGAGCCCAAACTTCTGGGCTGTAGTGTAGGTAATTACGTGTACCTTTGCTGAATCTCTAGCAGGTTCGCAGTGGGGTTTTGTCATATTGCAGACATACTGCAGATGATTATATATAGCAGGACAGTGCTAATATGCTGCTTTGCCCACACAAGGTCTGACATGTGTGCTGATGTCTATCCTTATAACGCTGTAGTTCCTGTCGTGTGTGTGTGTGTGTGTGTGTGTCATGGGCGCCAGAACCATTATAGCAGGGGCGGATGCGTCCCACCCACTTTTTAAAACCATTCGTTTTGTCCCCCCCACTTTTTCTCTCCCAGACAACAGCCGAGAACAGCGAGACATCACCCACCCACCCACACATGGACAACGGGCGAGACGTAGAGCTCTGTGCGCACCAATGTCCTTCCATCTGTGTCACTCTTTCTCTCTTTCTTTTGTCTGTCTTTCTCTCACCATTTTTCTTTCTTTGCTTTCTTCTTTCTTTCTTTCTTACTCCTTTCCTCTGCCTTTTCTTTTCTCTCTTCTTCTCTCTTTCTCATTCTGTTCTCCTCTCTCACTTTCTCCTCTCTCTGCCCTTTCTGTCTCTCTCCCCTCTCTTTCTGTCTCTCTGTCTTCCCCCTTCTCCCTTTTCTTTCTTTCTTTACCTTTATGCCATACATTTACGGCATTTAGCAGGCGCTCTTATCCAGAGTGACATATATCAGTGCTTAAATAGTCGACATTTGTTCTTCAAACCTGTAAAGCTAGACTCAAATCAACATCTTTCTTTCTTTTGATAATGTTCTTCCTCCACTCTTTCTCTCTTTCTTGCTTTCTCTCATCGTTTGTCTTTCTTACCTTCTTTCTTACTTCTTTCCTTTTCTCTTCATCCTCTTTTCTCCTCTCTCTGTCTCTCTTCTTCTTCTCTCTTTCTCTCTCGTCCTGCTCTCCTGAGCAGAGCATCAGATATCCCAGTGCTGGAATGATTAATGAGATCTTTTTCGTGGGCCGTGGGTTTAGAGTTCACCCTAAGTTATCACAGTTATTGAGCCACGGAGAGGCAGGAGGATCATAAGAGAGAGAGGGAGAGCACATTCAAATTGTTAGTTCTGATATAAAGTCTGAAATTTAACGGATGGGTCGGGTCAAGTCAAGCCACTCGCGCCCATCTCTGCTGTTGACACATGGTTTATTATAGATTTATTAAAAAGATGGGATGGGTTCTCCTTATAAATGATAAGTCATACTGTTGCTGACTTCCCTGAGCTTTGATTGGCTGGAGATGTTGTCTTGTTTTTGTCAGAGCTGAAGAAGGAGGTGGAGACTGCTCAGGATGAGTTAGAGAGGAGCCGCATTGAGAGAGAGCAGGCGAAGTGAGTACACACACACACAAACACACATACACACACACCTATCCAGACTCGTGCAGTTGCAAGTGCACGCACATTCTCCGGCTCCACGTCACATACACAAGTAAAATAGTTCTTCTCTGACACATTCGTTCACACATTCTTTTCCACTCTCTCACCTCATTCCAGCCCACAAACAGACACACGTTCTCACTTTCAGACACATCAGTTACCGACTTCAATCACACACTCTACTATACACACTTAAAGAAACACAGACATCCATTCTCACGTTCGTCTCACACATCCCGTCTATACTTAGGTTTGAAACGATGTCTCAGATAATCACATGTTTGCGCAGGCCAGGTGGAATGAGGAAGGCATGGCCTGCCTTTTCTTGGAACTGACACTTGAACCCATAGTACTGTGCAAAAGTCTAAAACCACAGTATTGCCCAAATGTCTTAGGCACCTTAGACAATTATGCTTAAAAGCTGTTTACTGCTGGGCAGTAGCGTTAAGTTAATGTTAAAACACTAATATTACAATTAATATATATAACATTAATACAGTAAATAGTGTTTTTATGAATGGCACAGTGTTTGTTTAAAATTTACAGACCTCTTTCCTCATAGAAGCCCAGTATTTTATAAATCTAAGCAATGACTGGAGACATAGAGCAGAAATCTGGAACCAAACCTGTGTTCCTCTAATCAGCTCACAAAATATCCGCTACTTTTAAGAAAAAAAAGAAATCTTGATACTATTTACTGATTTCTTGTTTGTTTGCATTTGTTCTAATGTTCACTTGTGTTTTTCCTGGAAGAGAGAAACCCACAGCTGGTGTAAGTGGATTCAGACAATTTGCATAGGTGCCTAAGACTTTTGCACAGTACTGTAAATGCATCACTTTGCCAAATGGGCATGAACTCCAGTGGAGGACTGTACATGGAATTTCAGCTACAGACAGGCACGGCTTGATCCATTCATTGGGACAGGGTGTTTTTGTGGAGCTCCTGAGACACTATTGCATGTTTTATTGGGCGGATTTGAGGGTTCGTCATTTTAGGACACTTGACGAAAACTTATTTATCTATGGAAGGATTCTTTTCTGAAGTAGTTATTTCTGTATGGGGTGGTAAAATTGGTGATCTGAAATAGTGCATCACCAGTTCCCCCAAAATATTAAGGGGTGGTGGGCAAACTAATGCCATTTTAAAGGTAAGGGGGTCCAAAGGGAATTCCTGGTGGAATATGCATATTTTAATCTTATTAATGATGTGGACACTGGTTTTGCTGTGTGACTTATTGGGGGCTACATTTGTGAATCTTATTGGGATTTGAGGACTGGTCATTTTAGGCTTCTTGGACCAGAGTTTGTTTGTCTATGGACTGGAGGATTCTTCTTTGTGGAGTGTTGGGGGCTACATTTATGAGTCTTATTGGGATTTGAGGGTTGTTTATTTTAGGCTTTTTGGACCAAAGCTTATTTATCCACAAAAGGATTCCGTAGTAGTTATTTCTGTATGGGGTGGTAAAATTGGTATCCTGGAGTAATACATCACCAGTTCCCCCACAATATTAAGCAGTGGGTGGCAAACTGGCACCATTTTAAAGGAAAGGTGGTGGATTCAAAGGCGATTTATTGGTGGAATATGCATATTATAATCTTATTAATGACAATGACAATGACATAAGGACACTTGTTTTGCCATGTCTACATCATTAACAAGATTATTTAAGTACAATAATGAGGTTATAATTGCACTAATTATGTAAATATTACTTATCTACTAATGATCTCTATTATGTGCAATAACAGACTCGGTATAGAAAACAACTCCTAACCACTATTTGTGTTACTAGTTAATTTCTTAGCAGTAAGTTACTTATCTATAGTATTAATATTCCAGCATTTGTATATATAGCATAGTATATTTTATACGAGTATTTTCTGTATGAAATTTTTATTTTATTTAATTTATTTAGACTTTATATTTTATACCGTTCTTGTCTTTGTGTCTCTGTGTGTGTCTCTGTGTTTTTGATTCTGATTCTGATTCTGATTCTGATTCTGAAGGGTGGGGCTTACGTTTGTGAATTGTATTGGGATTTGAGGGTTTTAGGCTTTTTGGACCAAAGCTTATTTACCTATGGAAGGATTTTTCTCTAAAGTAGTGATTTTTGTACAGGATGTTAAATTGGTGAGTAGTGGTAGAGTAGTACATCACCACTTCTCCCACAATATTAAGGGTGGGGGTAAACTGATGCCATTTTGAATTATGTGGACACTTGTTTTGCTGTGTGGAGGGTGGGGAGCTACATTTATGAACAAGATGAACAGGTGGTGACTTTGTAATGAGATGTTTTGGTGTTTTGGATGTTGAAGTGGAATTGACTAATGTCTGATGCTGAATTAAAGGTGCACAAATGACAAAAGAAATGGGTGTAATCAAGGCTGAAAATGTTATACGTAGTTTTGAGAGCAAATGAATATTTCTCAAGATTCACCCTAAAGACAAGTGTATTATTTTAATCACCCTCCTGGATGCTGTAATATAGCACCAATTAGAAGCATGTAAATAACGCACAGCCTCCACACGGAGGGGTTAGTTTTCACACTGCTAAAAGTAAGCTGAATAGGAGAAGAATGGGAGAGGTCCCTATCCACCCATATACAGTCCTTCTTTTTGGATGTTTTAATGATTACAACTCTGAACATTCAATATATTTCAACTTTGCTCTTCTACTTCATGACCAGAGGCCTCTTTTCACGATTCATGTTTATTTTGATGGAGATATCTGTATGGGAAGTTTGTCTGGTTCAAACAACATCTAACTGTACTGAATTCATCCTGTTTTAATTGATTAATAGCAACTGTAACAAATAGTCCCTCAACCTGATTTACATTACCCTCACTTTCAGCTGAAGGTACTGGAAGTAGAATGTGTTTTTTGCTCTCCTTGATGTTGTGCTTCCATAACGAGAGTATCATTTTCTCAGGTTGCCAGTTCCACTGGGTTTCCCTGTTCCTCTTCATGATTCATGCCGTCGTTCTCCAAACTCACACTCAGAAAAGAAGAGTCACCAAACCTCATTTACACTGTCTCTCCATGACAAAGCCTTCCAAGTGTGTCTGTGTGTGTGTGTGTGTGTGTGTGTGTGTGTATGTGTGTGTGTGTGTGAGAGAGAGAGAGAGAGAGAGAGAGAGAGAGAGAGAGAGAAAGAGAGAGAGCTTGTATACTACCTGTCACAAGTTTCTGCACACCACAGATTTTTTATCACTTATCCATTTATTTCATAAACTGCAGATTTTTATTTGTTGAGAGTTGTTGAGTGAACAACTATAAATGAAAATATGTCAAATAAAACAAATTTCCTTTATAATATGGAAAGAATATGTAACAGTGCAGTCAAATTCTAGACTGTCTGGTGATCCACATAATAATTAGAATTATAATTGGCTTTATATAGGTCAGTAGTGATGACTAAATACTATGAAATTTTCTGACTAATAAAGGTACTAAAATGGTGAACATACTGTAAATGTATTTTTTAGCAAAGAGTATTTTTAGTAAATGTTAAATGAGTAACATGCAAAAGTAGAAAATCTCAATGTGCCAAAACGTTTGACTGGAAGTGTATGTGTCGCTGCATGCAGCTGGATGATTACGCGATTGGCTAACACCCATCCATCTCCATCCTTGGCTCTGAAAAGCTGTTTTATTTCTTCTCTCGCTGCCAAGGTGTTTTTTTCCAGAATTATTTATCAAAGTGAAGCTGTGGTGACTTATTGCTTGCTCTCTCTCTCTCTCTCAGGCTGTGTGATCTGCCAGACTGAGGGATGAAACCCTTCCGATGACTAGTTGAGTTGTTTAGCACATCATCCATCCACCCTTTACCTCCCTCTGTCATACCTTCCCTCTTTCTCTCCTTTTCCCTCCTTTCTTTCTTTCTTTCTTTCCTTATTTTACTCTTTCCTTTACCCTTTCTTTCTGTCTTTCTTTCTTTCTTTCTTTCTTTCTTTTTCTTTCTTTCTTTTGCCCTTTTACCCTTTCTTTTTAATTTGTTCCTTCTCACCTTTTCTTCCCTCTCTCTCTCATTTTCTTTCTCTGTTTTTCTCTCTCTCTACTGTAAACCTTCACACACAAACACACACACATAAACACACAAACACACACACAAACACACGCCTCATTTACCCATTTACCCAGTAGCCCTAAAAGAACATGACCAGCATCTGACCTTCTGACCCCCCAGCTACCACCACCCCCTCAATGGCAGGACTGGTTTAGTGTTGGATTTCAGTCTGTGTGTATATGTGTATGTGTGTGTGTGTGTGTGTGTGTGTGTGTGTGTGTGTGTGTGTGTGTGTGTGTGTGTGTTTGTATGTGTGTGCGCGCAAAGCTTTGATATCTCCAGATTGTGGAAAGAGGGAGTGCTGTTTGTGTGCAGTGTGTGTTCCCATAACAACCACACGACCTCTAACCCACCATCACATACGCAGGTTTGTTGCCGGGGCAGCCCGTTACTGTGGTAACCCCCGGAACATAACACAAACAGTCAGGGGTAATTTAAAAGCATACGCGGCATCTGAGGCTAGCAGTGTGATTAACCTGACAGAGAGAGAGAGAGAGAGGAGCAGAAGGAGAGGGATGGACTGTCGGCTTCACACACAGCTTCAGTTTTATCGTGCACAGTTGCAGAGATATAGAAGAGGAATGGATACACACCACACATTCCTTACCAGCAGACACACATGACTGAGCCGTCAGACTCTAACGCCCGCTAAAACACACTCATATACGTCATCTTCACACCGTGCACTTCTTTAGAAGCACTTCTGGGTTGAGATCTTGCCCCAATTCCCATCTGATGACCTCCAGTCTCTTTTACTGTTTACTTTACTTGTCTAAAGTACTAGAGCTTGGGTTGTCCTTCCTACTTTTTTTTATAATTTATTTTTGCTGTTTTTACCAGCAAAACATTACTAACCAACAATTACCATATTTATGGAAGTTTTTATATACATTATTATACAAATAGTCTTAGGCACCTCTGAAAATAATAACTGTAAAACTAATAAAAAACCTAATAAAACTGTTTAGATAAGCAGTGAGGTTTGTTTTCACATGAATATTACTAAATACACTAAATAAAACAAAAAAAATAAATTCAAATAACATTATAGAGTAAATAGTGATTTTATGTACAGTATATCAATGTGTTAATTAAATCAATGTGTTGATAAAATTAAATCAGGAGCTGCTGATGGAATTTCACAAATCCAAGCAATGGCTGGAGGCATTGATGAGAAATCTGGAACCGAACCTGTGTTCTCCTTACCAGCTTACAAAATATCAACTACTTCTTTACAAACAAAACAAATCTTCATACTTTTTTCTGCTTTCTTGTTTGTTTGCATTTATTCTAATGTTAACTTTGAAAGACACATTATCACACAAAAATAATTGTTTTAAACAATTTGTCTAAGACCTTTGCACAGTACTGTATATAAAGACAATGCACCATGTATCTACATATACATTCTCTCTCTCTTTCTCTCTCTCTCTCTCTCTGTCTCTGTCTCTCTCTTTCTCTCTTTCTCTCTTCGTGCTATTACTCTTTGGTGTCCTCCTTGTGTGTTTGTGTGTGCATTTGGAGAAAAAGGCCCTCGGATGCCACAAATTCCCATTTGTTCCCAATTACTGAACCTCAAAGAGCAGGATCCACTGTTATTACAGCAGAGAGAAAGAGACAGAGAGAGAGAGGGAGAGAGAGAATGGAAAGTTCAGTGGGTGTAGGTGGGTAAAGATATGATGGGCATGT
Source organism: Brycinus macrolepidotus (assembly GCA_037974445.1). Lineage (NCBI taxonomy): Eukaryota > Metazoa > Chordata > Actinopteri > Characiformes > Alestidae > Brycinus > Brycinus macrolepidotus. The sequence goes on from JBBPCZ010001274.1 coordinate 11,563, forward strand.
TTAATTAAATGTGAAATGAAGGCACAAGAGAATGAAGGTTAGTGAAGGAAAATGATCACATTTATGCAGAGCTAAATACAATGAGAAGTAACAAGTATTGCTTTTGCAATTTAATTTCCAGTGCATACATACACTTGTACACTAAGAATGTTGTTTGGGTTTTGATATAGGAACACAACTACAAATATGAACAAACAAAATGTATTCATAAACTAAAATATGTTTACATTATAAAATGTGTTGCTGTTGGTTGGATAGATTTCACTCAGCAAGTAGCGATCATGATAAAGGTGAAGGAGTTTCTCAGAGACAACATCAAAATTCAGATGAAAAAGCAACAGAGCCCTAGCAAAGACCTTAAACATCCCTTTCAGTGCAAGTGATCTTAAATTGTACTGTTGAAACATTCATGGAACTACAACTAATCATCTCCAGGCAGATGTGCTACACAAGATTTCACAATGTACTCTAAGAATAATGTTAAGAAAGGTAAGAGAGAAGCCAGTAGTCACTCAGAAAGAGTTGCAGGATGGCCTGAAAGCAGAAGGTACACAAGTTACACCGATGAACTGTACCTCAATCACCTCCGTACCTACACCCCACTCAAAACATCTCTGAAATTCGCATCTGAAATTGCTTCACACAAGCAATAAGACAAGTCAGGGCTGTTTTGGAGCAACATTTTCTAGTTAGAAGAAATAAATATAGCGTTGTGCATAGGTCCCAAGGACGCCGTGGCCACAGGGAAGTATGAAGGTGGGAGCATCATGATGTGGGGCTGCTTCACTGCAAGCAGTGTTGGGGTATTACGCATCAGTGAAAGAAACATGAATGGAGCAATGTACCAGGAACTGTTAGAGAAGAATTTAATCTAATCAGCCAAGAAGCTGAATCTGGGGAGTTCCAATGAGAAAATTACCCCAAGTATAGTGCCAAAATTACCCAAGACTGATTTATAAACAAAAAAGGAGAAGATGTTTGGATGGCTTAGCCAGTTTCCTGACTTGAATACTAATTTATGGAGGATTTTGAAATTGTGGGTCCACCTTGGAGAACTGAAGAGGGTTTACCAAGAGGAATGGGCCCAAACTGAACTACAATGCTGCAAAAATCAAATTACTTCTTACTGTATTCTCCCTCTCTCTCTCTCTCTCTCTCTCTCTCTCTCCCTCTCTTATCTTTGCTGGCTTGTTGGCATGTGAATGGCGAGGAAATAAAAGGTTATCTTAACCTGCTGTCAGAAAGCAGTGTGTCACAGCGCTCAGCAGAACCTTCCGGCCAGTTATAAGCAACAACAACAACAGCAACACAGATACGGCCATCAGGCGTCACACGCCAAATCCCCCCTCCGCATCCAGAGCCCATGGGGCAAGACCGACTCTCTTCCTCCCTGATTTTGGGTTGCTCTGCTGCTGCTGTTGCCGTGGATGCAGGGCCTGGTGCTTAGGAGAGTTCATAATGGAGGGGTTTTACTGACAACAAACAAAACAACCTCTGCGAGAACTCTGCTCCATTCCATTCTGACCTTGAGAGAGAAGGAGGGAAGATGAGAAACAGACTTAGAGAGAGAGAGAGTTTAGTATTGAAAGGAATGGGACATTGGCTGGGTTGTAGTTAACCCTTACACGTCTTGATATTACTGTTATTTTGCTGTACAATCAATTTATATTAAATATTCAGAATCAGAAAACTTTATTGATCTCAGAGGAAATTGCTTATGTAATGACTGCAAAGACACACAGAGACACAAAGACAAGAACAATATAAAAAATAAAGTCTAAATAAAATCTAAATAAAAATCTGTTAAAAAAAACTCAATATAAAAATACACTATGTTATATACAGAAATGCAGGATATAAATACTATAGGTAATTAAAAAGTTCGCACTTAGTAGAGATCAGTAGTGTAAGTAATATTGACATAAGTACTGATATTGCACATGGAAGACTATTGCACATAAGATATTGCTCGAAATGATGTGATTCAGCATCCATTTAGAAAATGTCACATGATATTGCACATGGTAAGACAACTGCACATAATATATTGCAAATAATGTTTTAACACCCGATAAGAACATTGCACAATATTGCACATATAGACTGCTGCACATCGTTGCAAAATAATGCTCACAGCCATACACATAATGATAGTTATTGAAACCTGCACAGATTATTGCACAGATTATTGTCTGGATATGTGACAGATAGAGGAGTTTGTAGATGGCGTGACAGAGAGAGAAGTAGCGTCTGATGGAGGTGGGAAGGAAGGATTTCCTGTGTCATTCAGTGGAGCACTTTAAGCTAGCGAGTCTGTGACTAAAGGTGCTTCTCAGGTCAGCCACACCGTGGAGTGAAGTCTAGAACATGATGGACTGAAGTCTAGACAATGTTCTTTCAGTCACAGTTTCCACGTTGTTCAGTTCCTCACCCACCACTGACCCAGGTTTCTTGATCAGTTTGTTGAGTCTCTTTGTGAAAATGGCACTGGCCACTTCAAACTCGAAGAACATCTGCGACATGGTGTTGCAGATTCTAACAGATCAGAGTCTACGTAGGAAGTACAGCCTACTTTGACCCCTATTGTATGTGGCCAGAGAGTTCTTAGACCAGTCCAGCTTGTTGTCAGTGTGCTCACTCAGGTATTTGTAGTCCTGAACAATCTCCACATCCACCCCCCTAATAGACAGGGGAGTGACAGGAGAAGTCCACCACCAGTTTGTTGGTCTTGTTGATGCTGAAATGTTGATGTTGGGGGTCGCACATTAAGTGTGTAGAAGAAGCATTTCAAGGCATATTCAATCTAGAGGCTTGGTACAAACAGAGGGTAACAAAAGGAAGAAAAGGACAGGGGGAGAGGACACACACACACACACACACACACACACACACACATCAAGACTTTTCTCAGCTTTGGCACCAAAGTGGTGAAACGAACTTCCCCTGACCATCAGAACTGCTGAGACCCTCAGTGTCTTCAAACGGCAACTAAAGACCCTCCTCTTCACTGAGCCCAACTACATGTTCATAACTTAACTAACACAAACTTCACAAATAACTAAAAAAACTGTTGTCAAGTCAAGTCAAATAGGTTTATTGTCATTTCAGCCATTAACAAATTACACACTGAAACAAAACAAGGTTCCTCCAGGACACTGGAGCAACACAAGGATAAAAATAAAAACACCACAAAAGCATAAATGCAGACCGGACAAAATACAGAATACAAAGAAAGCAGGAGAGAGCTTGCAAGAAAAACACAAGAGCAACAAAACAACAGGACAAGACAACATTTCATGTAGTTGATGTTTAAATGAATACAGTATTATGACAGAATTCTGTATTCTAGCAGTGAAGTCATTAGGTGTGCAAAAATGCAGAATAGAGGTAGACAGCACAGCAATAAATAATAATTGTGCAAATATCAGCAGCAGTAGGATAGATGATGTGTAGTATATAAGAAATAGAGGGGTATTTGCAGTGGCAGTTGTGGTGTGAGTTGTGTGTGTGATTTGATAAGGCTGGGGTGGACTAACTCCATCTCTGGTAAAATCTTAGTCTACTAGCAGCTCTTAATTTGAGGTCTAGGCTTACTAATATGAGGGAGATGTTTTCTTGTGGTCTACAAAACACATATGTATGGCACTCTGGATAAGCGCATCTGCCATATGCTGTAAATGTAAATGTAAGTAAGCTTTCTGTTCTTGCCTTCTAGGACCAGATGGAAGCAGCAGAGTGACGAGCAAAGTGCCACCATAATGAGGTAAACTGATCTAATCTTGGGGGCAAGTGGGGTGAACGACACTGTTAAATTTAAATTGAATTAATGAAAGAATTGAACTTACTTGATTTAAATGTATACATCAACATGAATTCAACAAAAATATTACAGGTACTGCCAAACATCAGCAAACTGAAAAACAATATATTGGTCAATATTTCGTTGATAATTTTGGTGAGGCTCATTTGGATTTAGAGAGAAAAAGGTTGTTTTTTCCTTTTTTCTTTTTCTTTTTGATATAAAAATGTTAAGTTAGACCTTTGGGGACAAGAGGTCAGTGGGCTTAAGGGCCACATATTGCCCTAAAAATGTAAAAATGTAACAGGCTGATCCGGAAGGCTAGCTCTGTTCTAGGATGCCCTCTGGACCCAGTGGAGGTTGTGACTGACAGGAGAATGGTGACTAAGCTGTCATCCCTGTTGGATAACATCTCCCACCCCATGCAGGAGACTCTGACAGCACTGAGCAGCTCCTT
>JBBPCZ010001283.1:0-15818 GCA_037974445.1 Brycinus macrolepidotus
TGGCAGCAGGGGTGGCAAGGCTTTCTTTTAGGGTGGCATTTGCCACCCTATGCCACCCCGGTAGATCCGCCCATGGTTTTGCACTTAAAACAGATTAAGAAAAGTTTTATTTGTTTTTGTTAATTATATTGTTTTTATCTATTGTGAAATAGAGTTTAGTTAGAAGGTCACACACATCTTCAACAAGTTAGGAGTTCATGAACAGTTATAACGTTGGATGAAACTATTGAGAATCATACAAGAGAAGCCAGTCATTTGAGTTACACACTTACAGTTAAAACTTACAGTGCGTGTATATTGTTCTGTCCAGCTACTACTGCATATGACAATTCTAGCTTAATAATTAATAATTAAAAGTAAAACTGCAGTGATCAGTTACATCATTTCAAAATGCACCTGCGTTTTTGAATTTCAATCAAATGAAAGGCTTTTTTCAGTCATCTATTTTATCTTTAAAGTTATCTGAAAAATCTTGTTAAAATCTCGTCTCGTCTCGTCTCGTTCTCGTGAACCCAATATCGTGTATCGTCTCGTGAGCTGAGCGTCTCGTCACACCCCTAATAATAATAATATATATCCATCTATCAATCCATCCATCCAGGCGCGAGCGGGGGTTAGCGGGGGGGCGACGGGGCGTGCGCCTATGTAGGGCCTTGCAGCCCCAAAGCCTGACATGGCTGGGTCCCAGGACAAAGAAGTTTGAATGGGCACAGATTCCCACAGAAACACTCCAAAGTATTGTAGAAAGCCTCCCCATAAGAGTGGGAGCTGTTATAGCTTCAAAGGGGGGATAAACTCCATATTAAAGTCTATGGATTTGAATGCAACATAATTAAAGTCCCTGTTGGTGGAATGGTCAGGCGTCCCAATACTTTTGTCCATATAGTGTATGTGTATAGTGCTGTGACGCAGCCACAGTAGAACTAAAGGCAATAAACTGACATTACTATCAGAATAAAATGAGTAATTAAAGACCAAAACACACTGGTATTTCATGCCAGTCGAAAGTTAACTCCTCGTTCTCCAGCTTTTTTATTGGATTTTATCCGGTCCACCTTAAACGCAGGGGCATTTAAGGTGGAGCGTAAAACTGGAAGAATAACGAAGCGAATCAGAGTTAAAGCACCCCGTACCTCGGCTGTGAATACTTAGGAAGAAGTTTAAAAGATAAGTCAGGCCAAGCTAAACTCCACATAAAACAGGCAAAATTATTTTTCATGTTCTCTGTCCTTGAAGTATGTTTTTAAGCTTTCGGTTTTCTTACATAAAAGCCGTGTAGTTTTTCAACTCACCTTTTTTCACAGTCTTTCAAAGATTTTCAGTTCTTTTTCACGCAGTTTAACAGGATTATTTAGTTTTCTCCTCCAGTGGGCGTTTCTTCCCGCCAGTGCACCACCCACTCTGACGTCAAAGGAATTATTATTCCTTTTTATTTCACGACAATTGTAATTATTCGTAGTAATTACAATAACTAACACTGTATGGACAGAAGCATTGGTCCCCCCTTTGCAGCTATAATAGCTTCCACTTTTTGAGTATTTCTGTGGGATTTTGTACTCATTCTGTGGTTCTCAAACTTTTTCTATCATTCCCCACTTGGCAGGAAGAAATATTTTCATGCCCCACCTCAACAAAACAATGACAGAAAAGCCTAGGTGTAACTTTATTTAGATAACATCAAACTCATTAACATTAATTTCTTCAGTAACTTTTGTTGTGCAAAAAACAATTTTCACTTCAAACAACTTTGTGACATTTGTCACTAGATTGCTTCATTAGTCTGCAAACTAAGCAGAATTTGCACTTTTCCAGAAATACAACTATAAAGTTCAGTCTGTATAAACAAGAACAAATGCAGAAACTTGTGAGGAGAGATGAACAAGGCATTTAGTGAGAGTTTAATACTTGTCACTCTTAGTGGCTGTAACGAGCCTGTTTTTCACTGCACAGCTTTTCAAAACGGGGTTGCAGGCTTGATACTGCCACTTTCAAGTCATGTTCGATGTTCAGCCTAGATCTGTACTTTGTTTTCAGTGAGGCAACGGCAGAAAAACCCATCTCACCGAGATAGGACGTGGCAAAGGGAGGCAGAATGCCCATAGCTCTCTGTCCTATGAGTGGGTGCTCCCTCCCCACACCAAGCCAGTGTCTGTGCTGCAAACCTCAGCCTGAGGGTGGAATCAGATGTCATCTTGATGAACTGGTCTTCTTCAGCAGAAGTAAAATCAGCAGGTGCAGCTGCATTAAATGGATCTCTCACCTAGTCATACTGAGCACTGTTGTTTGGGAAGTATTTCTGAAAAAATGCTCTCAGGGAAGAGATGTGTTCTTTAGACATGAGATCACTGTGCTAGGTCCTAACTGACTGGATTCAGCAAATTCACACAGATTCTCAAAGCAATGAGCACTTTTCTTCATCAAGTCGCCTGCTGTACATCTCAAGTTTTCGAGTGAATGCACTGATTTTGTCTCTGCCTTGAAGCTGAAGATTTAATTCATTCAGCTTTCCGAAAATATCGCTGGGATAGGCCAGCATCATCAGAAAGTCTTCATCGCTAAACTTGCTTGCAACTTCATGCATGCGTTCCTCCTCCTGTGAAACAGAATAGCTACATGCTCAGCTCCCATCTCCTCACAAAGTGCACAGAACAGTCTCGCTTTAAGGGGTCTTGTTTTGGTGAATTTTACCATGCCAACAACGGCGGTCAAAACCATGTTGAGTTCGGGGCTAATCTGTTTCGATGCTAGCGCTTCTCTGTGTATGAGGCAGTGCGTCCACTGTGCATTTGGCGAGACTCTCTTGATAAGTTCTTGCAACCCCTTCTTTTTCCCTGCCATTGTCTGTGCACCATCTGTGCAAATGCCCACACAGTTCTCCCATTTCAGGCCATGTTCTGTAAGATAACAGTCAAGAAGCTTAAAGAGTTCATCAGCTGTCACTCTACTTGGGACATACTTGCAAATCCTCACACAGGGACTCTGACATGACAAAGCGAACATAAGCAATAAACAGACAGTCTTGCTGTCTGTAGCCTATTCCACTTGTAAGGCGAAACGTTTGTCCTTCAGTGTATCAATGAGTTGTTCTTCAGTGTCACTTGAAATATCACATATGCGCCTTGCTACTGTGTCATTGGACAGAGGGACAGCCTTTAATTTTGCAGCGGTCGTCTCATCGAGCATAGTTGACACCATATCTAAAGCTGCGGGGAGTATGAACTCCTCTGCTATCATGTGTGGTTTTTCACACTGGGCAACTCTTTATGTGACTTTTTATGATGGTATTAGTGCTTTCCTGTTGACTGATGCAGATTTTACAAAGGGTTTTTCCTGCTGGCAGTATTCTCCATGTTTTCTCTGAAAGAACTCGAGTGGCGTTTTGATGTGACTGGGGTGTAATATCTCCAAGTGTTTTCTTAATTTGTTGGGTTTCATACTGTCAGCTGCCAGCGTTTTCAAACATAATAGACAGACAGGTCTCTCCTCATCTCCTACCACATTAACAGTGAAACATAGAGCAAGAAATGCTTCATTAAATTTCCTTTTTGGCTTGTTTTTCTGCCGGTTATCAGCACTTGCCTTGTTTCTCTCAGAAGCACCACCCGTTTTTCTTTTTGTACCTGTTGAATATCTGTCAATTTTGACCCTCTAAAGCAGGTTGCTAATGTAACCAATGTGAATTCTTTGTTCCGCCATTAAATGACTCTGATGTTAAACTTCAGCTCCGCATGACTTCCCCCAGGTCTCTTGTACCCCACCTGTCATGACACTTTGAGAATCACTGCTGTAGAGCATTTATGAGGTCAGGCACTGATGTTGGACAAGAAGGCCTGGCTCACAATCTCCGTTCCAGTTCATCCCAAAGGTGCTGGATGGGGTTGAGGTCAGGGCTCTGTGCAGGCCAGTCAAGTTCTTCCCACACCGAACCCATCCAACCATGTCTTTATGGATTATCTTTGAAATCAGCCTTCCTTGATGCAGCTGTACCCACTCTCAATCATTCTCTCAGGCAGTTTCCAGAGGAGAGCCACTTGGGATGTTATTGCAGGACTGTAGAAGATTTGTGTATGCCCTACAGGCCAGTAGTTTGGAGAAGATAATAGAAAACATTAGAAATACTCAAACTTACTGTCTTAAAGTATGAGTAACAATATACACTGTAAGTGCAATTTAATGGATGCAAAATATTATGTATGAGTTATAACCACCTTTTGCCTTTATCACAGCAGCACAGATTTGCGGCGTTCTTTCCAGTAGTTTTTGGAAATAACGTGTTCAAAACCTCCCAGCACCTTTTCAAGCATGCAAACAGTTCTGTCTCATTTGCTGGATGCTCCTTTCGAACTTGTCATATGCAGCTCAATTTTGTCCAATGATATGTAAACCAGAAGTAATTGTGTAATGTTGAAACCAGGGACGTGCACAGGAATTTTAAGGGGCCATTGCTCTGACCTGAAAAAAGGGCACCCCCTCCCCCGAAAAAAAAAAAAATCACACAGACTGTATGGAGAACTGAAAAATATACCATGTCGTTATTAATTAATAAACAATTAATGTAATGCATATCACAACAAAAATGGTTACTTCCATCATTTATGCTTCTTGTTAAAACAAATGTTCGAGAATAACCATCAGCAAACATGTACTTTTCCTACCAAAACATTTAGCATGTGATAACCTAACATGCTATCTGGTTCGTTATGTGGGAAACTGAGGCCGGACTTAAGAAGATTTTAATTTATTTCATAAAAAATGATGCCGATAGTTCGTTGTTAATCATTTCTACAACTCACCTTTTCTTACTAGGTCAATGTGTAATGGGCAGTTAGAAATGCAGGCTCTGACTCTAGTGCCGTGGATGCGTGTGATGCAGCTAAAAGGGAAACAGACTGGCTGAGCTTTCAGAAAGTAGCTACGTCCACTCGCTTTACCTATAAGTTTATCGAGTGGAAGTGAATAGCTTGATGGCGATGTTACTAGTCTCAGAATGAGTCTGGAACGTTAACGTTACTGCCATATGCATTTCTCTCTACCTTACATGAAGCGTTTGGGTGGCGTTTTTAAAAAATGCGCGCAGTTTGCCACCGTTCAGTAGGTGCGCAGTGCAGGGGAATGGGCCGTTCAAGGAGCTGTGCTAAGCTGTGAAGCTGTTGAGTTGCTACTGTATGTGACTGAGCTCCGCCCAGCGCGGCAAATTAAAAAGCATTTTCCTGACGAAGATGACTTTCGCATCCTTTTTCCTCTTCGCGCGGCGAAACATCGCGACCATATATATATATATATATATATATATATATTTTTTTTTTTTTTCCCTTCTCGGAGGGGCAGCTTGAGTCAAATAGGGCAGGCGGGCAATTGCCCAGGCAACCTTAGCCCTGTCCTGTGCATGTCCCTGGTTGAAACATTTAGTGGTACTTTTTCTTGATCCCTTTAATTTGGACTAAGTCTCCAGAACTTCCTTCCCCAGAACACCACAGACTGTCACCTATCCACCAGTGACAGTTCAATAAAAAAAATGTTTTCGTTTCCCGGGGCTGTACCATGCGATCTACCTACGGCAAGGGTAGAGGGCGAAAATTGTCGAAGCGCACCTTGAGCGCTTCGTGTTCATAACGCGCAAGTTAACCGAACCTTAGAGCGAACCGGACTGAGACCACCTCCCGATGTGGTCTCAGTTCGGTTAGTTTCAGAGGGGTCTGAGTTCGTTTGACGTGTTTACATATAGGCAAAAATGCTGACTAATCCATCTGAGTTCGCTTTAAAGGATGAAACGGACCAAGTGTGAAAACACCCTAAGTGTTGATCTTCAGCCTTTGATGTCACTTTCCTTGCCCCAGACCATTTTTGGTCACTGTTGCTTCCTGTCAACGTTTTTCTCTCTAAACAGAAGGTGACTCCATGCTTAGAAACATTTATGTTTCTGGATATTTGGCAGTGAGAGAGCCCTTCTCTGCTCAAAATTTTGATTTGTGCTCTCTGTTCAATTGTGCTGTGTTTTAACTTTTGAGTTTTGATACAGGACATCAGAAGATTTAGGCAGGCAGTGTATTCATCTTATCACAAAATGGTCTGGGACAAGGCAGACAGGTAGCTAAATGGACTAATCCTGCTTTGTGAAATATCACCCCATTGTAATGTGGTAGCTACTTGCCTAACCCGCTGCTGGAGAAATGACAACACTCTGAAACAGAAAAATCCATTTTACTGCTTGAATATGTAACATATTTTAACCACAGATGCACAAGTACATGTAATCTTGATCAGTGTTGACATAAAACTATGGTTTTATCTCTTTGACAAATTGCATTTGTCAAGAAGCCTTAAATTGAAATTTAAATGTATCTTTCAAAGCAAAACTGCCAAGGCAGAGACTAGGCAGAGCCTGACGACACAGTATTAAAGTCGATGACTGTTTGGATGAGGTCGAATCCTGGGAAATCCATGGCTATTATGCCAAAACAGACACCTGGCACATTAGAAAGATAAACTTGCAGGTAATTATAGAGCCAGGGGTCAATCTTTTCTGCCACTCTTTTGGGTGTCAAGAACATGCCTTCGAATGTGCCAATGCCTGTGCCACTGGAGTAGGTCAGAACAACAGACTGCCCTCCACACTGGTTTATGGCCCGGTTCAGGTTCTTCACGATGTCTTCTTCTTTGTGCTTAATGTGGACAACCTCATAATCTCCCTTGGTGTCAGTTTCCACCAGAGGAATGCCCAGCTTGAAACTATCTTTCTGCACAAATACAACCTTGCCTCTCGCCATACCAATGGTTGGCATTTTGGATTGCACCCAGATGTTGGCATCATTAGCTGTTACCTTCTCAGCCAGTTCTTGGACTTTACTCTTATGAAACAAATCTGGCTTTACTCGCACGAGAACCGTCTCACTCGGGTAATCAGACAGGAACTTCTTGATGGTGTCCAGAGCTTTGGTGAAGGTCGAGTGCTCGTAAATGATCCCATGCATGAGATACAGTGTGTTTTCAAAAGCATATGCCCTGAGGTCCAGGTAGCGTATCCCAGCCTTCAGCTGATCCTCCAGTGTCCACGCCTGGCACTCTGCAGCTGGTCCTCCGTAAAGAGCCATGGTGTCGTGGGTTCCAGGCAGGGTTAGTTCTGAAATTAGCAAATTATCATTCAAGTTCTTCATCCAGGCAATACTGTAAGACTCAGGGAGCTGGAGCTTCATCCCATCATTAAAAGTCTGAACCTGATCGTGAGCCTTCCCTTGAAGTCCCCTGTAAAGAACAGAACAAGGTAGAGAGGCTCATTTGAACCGTCATTTGAAAATTGAAAAAAATTGCTGTTTCTCTTCTGGAACTGTGTTTTATTTTATAAAGGAACCCGATTTCCCCCTATTCCAAATGTAATTAAATTGCCAGGACATGTTTGCTTCCCTGGTAATGGAGATATGAAGCTAATATGGCAAATAGGTAATGGAAGCTTATGTACACCAATTAGCAGCATGCCTCAATTATCACAGACTTCTCTTGAGCAACACTGAGTTTTTATGTGATCCTAAATAGACTTGTTTAAGTAGTTTCTGACACTGTATGGCATACTGCTGTCCATCAAAATGAACAAAAGTACATTTCAAAAACAGTAATACCCTGCTGAAAATAGTTCATATTTTTCCATCTTTATAGAAAACAGTCTCAGTCTCAGAAACAACCTAAGCAAGATTATGGAAAATCTCAAAATGACTACATATGTAAGTAACTGGGATTTTTGGCAAAAACATTGTTCTAAATTAAATAATTAAGATGCAAACAAGGTTAACAGATGGAACCAGATGTCTGAACAGTTTAATGTCTCTAAAAGTTCCCACACAGAAACTTATAACATGAAACAGTTAATAAAATACACTGATTGATGGCTGAGACATTGTTTAATAACAGTTTTGGCCTAAAACACATTTTTAATCCGTTTATGACAGAAAGGTACATGGGTATTATAAGGCAAAATAGTCTCCAAAGACTGATTTTTGTATTTCTTTTTTCACTTGAACTCTACATATGAAGTTTATGTGGTTTTGTGTGCCAAAAACAGATCCATGACCATTTCCCAGCCTCTCTTTAACACTTACAATTAAACTGTCCCTGTTACTGTGCCCTTAAAACGTGTAAAATGTTTTTGAAACGTGTATTTATATTGTGACGGTGGGACGCCAGCCCCACTGCTTCAGGCGGCAAATGCTCCTCACCACACGCCGACTGTGGTGCTGAACAGACAGCTCCTGCATGCTAGAAAAGGAGCTTTGACAACCGAGTGCCACTTCAGCACTACTGTTGTGGATCAGCCATCAGCATGCGGAGGGGGTGGTCCTGTCTGACGCAGCGCACCTGGAGACAGTCGCGGTGCTCACTGTCAACGAGATGCCAGAGGAATTTAAAAGGAGCCCACAGCGGCCATGAGGGGAGTGATCGCTCCAGCTCTATGCTGATGATCTCTCCCTGTGTTTCTTCTTCCAGACTCAAGCCCAGAGGACTACGCCCACTAACAAGATGCTGCTGGCTGCTTTTGGACCTTCACTCCCCTCTTTCCTTCACCCAGCTTTGACAAAATCCTCGACACCAGCTCTCCACCCTCTTCACTCCCCACGCTAAGCACCACTGCATTATTTGTAAATAAACTTCAGCACTGGTTTTGAGTGCTAATACCCTGTCTCTGTGTCCATGTATGGTCCAGAGCGCTAGGTGGCACTACAGTGGTGGAGAATGTGATCATTGGACAAGGACCCCCACCCGTCCACACCCGAGACCCCCAGAAGCACCTCACAAAGCTGACTGCCGATGATGATGTTGAGGCTTTCATTGGTACCTTTGAGAGGGTGGCCACTAGAGAGGGATGGGCCAACATTTTGGCGCCCTTCCTGTCAGGAGAGGCACAGCATGCATACTATGCATTGTCAGAAAAGTATGCCCACAATTATACTATTCTTAGAGAGAAGATTCTGCCACAGTGTGGTTTCTCTTCCCACAGGGCCACGGTGGAGTTCCACAGATGGACCTATCAGTCCCAGAAGGAACCCGACGGACAGGTGGACAACCTGCTACGCATCGCACATTGGTGGTTGCAGCCAGACTGACTGATCTCTGAGGAGGTCATGGAGAGAGTAGCCCTGGACCACTACCTGAGAGACCTCCCAGCCAAAGAAAGAAAGGTGGTTGAGATGAAAGCAGTATGGATGCCCAGAGAGATGGCAGAGTCCCTGGAGTGTGCCCCGGAGAGACCAGACCCGGTGTTCAGCCCCCCTACACTCCTCAGCAAGGGCAAGGAGACGAACAGGGGCCAAGACCCATGCCCATGCCCACCGAACCAGACCAATGGACTCCAGCACACCCCAGAAGCCGTGGTTAGTGGGGTGCGCTATGTACACCCCCACAAGGCAGGACACCCCCACTGTCACCTTGAAGCTGGATGGGGCTCCCTCCCCAGCCATCCTGGACTCTGGTAACACAATCACCCTGGCCCGCCCATGTTACTCCCGAAGGCCAGGCCTGCAGAGCAGGCACATCCCCATGGATGCAGGAGACGACTGTGTGGCCTACTAGCCATCTCCTGCATCCATGGGGATGTGCCTGCTCTGCAGGTGATGGTTGGAGGCCGGGGCAGGGAGTAGCCGGTCATGGTGGGCCTGATCCCTGTGTTGCTGGTGCCCCTGCTGTTGTGGTGGGATTGGTTTAGTTTATACGCCCACCATACAGCAACTGAGAAGCCCCATAGATGGACACCGAGGTGAAGACAGCAGGGTCAACCACCCAGCCCCAGAGTGCAGGCTGCCCTTTTGGCCCAGGAAAAAGAAAAGCCCACTGCCTGCTTGCCCATCTCATCCGAGATGGCTTCCTCTACTACCAATGCAAGCACAGAGGCGAGCCCTGCGATCATCAAGGTGCCCTTTGAGAGGATAGGAATGGACCTCGTAGGGCTGCTGTCTAAGTCCACCCAGCTACCAGGTACCCCGAGGCTGTTCTGCTCTGGAAAGTGACATCATAGAACATTGTGAGAGAGATGCTTCTCCTATTCAGCCAAGTGGGCATCCCCAAAGACATCCAACCAAGACACCCTTTTGGTTATGGCTGACCCTCTGCTGGCTGCTGCAGGTGAAATACCTTAGGGCTTCCATTTACCATCCCCAGATGGATGGGCTGATGGAACGGTTCAACCAGACATTAAAGAGAATGTTGAAAAAGATAACAGATAAGGAGGGGAGAGATTGGGACCCTCTGTTCCCTTATGTCCTTTTTGCCACCCAGGAAGCCCCTCAACATTATACTGGGTTCACCCCATACAAACTACTATTTGGCCAACGGCCTAGAGTCCTCATCGATATCGTACAGGAAACCTGGGAGAGTCAGGCTGTGCCATTTAGCATGACAATCAACTTTGTATAGGACATGCAAGCCAGGCTACAAAAGGTGACTCCCATTGTGCAAAAATAGCTTCAAGCAGCCCGGTGGAAACAGCAGCGTGTATACAACCAGCCAGCCCAGCCTAGGGAGTTCCAGCTGGGCTATTGTGTATTTTTGCTAGTACCTAGCTCCACCTATAAGTTTCTTGCGCGATGGCAGGGAGCCCATGTCGCTGCCAAATGGGTGGGCCTAGTGAACTATCACCTGCAGCAGCCGGTAAGAGAAAAGACAGCCAAACCTATAACATTAATTTGCTTAAACAATGGATAGAGCCACTGCCTTCTCTGTCTGCTTCTACTATCTCCATTACAAGCCCCAAAGAGCCACATCTCGGAAGACCTCACACTGTCCCAACAGTAGGACTTAAAAGTTCTGGGACATATTCTTCCGAGAGCCCAGGTGGACACACATCATACAGCATGACATTTTCATTACCCATAAGTAATAATGAGGCAGCAGCTCTACTGCGTCCCGGATGCCCATAGTCAGGCTATAGAGGAGGAAGTGGGCTGAATGTTGAGAGACAGTATCATAGAAGAATCTGCCAGAATCATAGAATCTTTGGCTCTGCAATGATTTTAGGAAGTTAAATCAGACCTCAGAGTTTGATGGTTGCCATAAGTGGATGACCTCGACAAACAGATGTGCAGGTTGAGGTTCATTTCTACAAAATAGGTTGGGGGCTGTGAAAACCCCAAGAAAACAAAATCGAAGCCGTCCGGGATTACCCTCGGCCCACCACCAAGTGACAGGTACTTGGAACTGCCGGGGTACTACCAGTGTTTCATGCTGAACTTCTCCTCTGTAGCTACCCCCCTCTCAGACCTCCCCAGAAAGAGCGAATCAGATAAGGTCCGATGGATGATGGAAACAGAGCAGGCCTTCCGATCCCTGAAGTCGGCCTTCACATCAGCACCAGTCCTCTGGAACCCGGACTTCACTCAGCCCTTCATCCTCCAGACTGATACGTCTGAGACCAGCCTGGGGGCTGTGCTCTCACAGTAATTCGATGGGGAGGAGCATCTAGTTCTGGACATGAGTAGAAAACTGACTCCTGCTGAGACAAGCTATGTATCAATTAAAAGGGAAGCTGGGCTATTAAGTGGCCCATAGAAGAACTCAAATATTTCCTTACGGGTAGGCACTTTACCTTAATCAGTGATCAAGCCCCACTCCAGTGGATGGCAAAGGAGAAAAACAACAACAATCGTATGACTCGTTGGTTCCTCTCTTTACAGGACTCCTCCTTTCAGGTGCAGCATAGGATGGGAGTCCACCATGGTTACACAGATGCCCTACCCCATCTGCATGCCTTGTGGGCTTGCTCTTTGGTTGCCAGTGGCTTGGAGCTTGGGAGGGTACTGTGACAGTGGGCCAGCAGCCCCGCTGCGTCGGGAAGCAAGTGCTCCCTGCCATGCTGCAACTCACCATTACCGAGATGCCCACAGCAGCCATAAGGGGAGCAACCGCTCCAGCGCCATGCTGATGACCTCTCCTGGTGTTTCTTCTTCCAGACTCAACCCCAGAGGACTATGCCCGCACGCCAAGATGCCGCTGGTCACCTTTGTACCTTCACTCACCTTTACCCCCTGCCCATCTTTGAGAAGATCCTTGCCAACACACAAGCTTTCCACCCTTTTCACTTCCCATGCTGAGTACGA
The DNA here is from genome assembly GCA_037974445.1 of Brycinus macrolepidotus. Classification (NCBI taxonomy): domain Eukaryota; kingdom Metazoa; phylum Chordata; class Actinopteri; order Characiformes; family Alestidae; genus Brycinus; species Brycinus macrolepidotus. The sequence goes on from JBBPCZ010001283.1 coordinate 12,078, forward strand.
CTGCACTATTTGTAAATAAACTCCTGCACTGGAATCACGTGGGGAAGACCTAGGAAATGGCAGCGCTTTAGATAAGCTCCGCATCCCTGTCAATAATTATTACAGATTGAGCTTTACTACCGCTCCGTAAACTCAGTTGTTATGCGTAGTTGATTCATTTATTTAGATTTGAAGATAAAAGTAACATAAGTTGATCCGAGTTATGAGTCTTGCGAAGCGAAGTGTGCAAACTCGTCTGAAGACAACGGACAACATGGATGCTAACCGCGTTAGCTCGGAGGAGACTCAATCAACTAGTATTAAGGACCTCTACGCAGAAATGATGAAGATTGGCACCACTTTAAACACAGTGGCAAAAGATGTGACGATAATTAAGTCGGACACAGCAGAGCTGAAAAACACAGTAAGCGCTCTACAGATACAGCTGGATGAGGCGGAAAACCGCATTACTAACGTGGAGGACAGCGTGGCTAATGTGATAGATGGAAATAGAAAACTCACTCACCGAGTGGAGCAATTATGGAGCCAAGTGGAAGATCAGGAAAATCGAAACAGACAGAATAATGTCCGGCTGATTGGACTGAAAGAAGGGAGAGAAGCAGGGAGTACAATGAATGACTGCGTTAGGAAAATATTGTCCGAAGCCTTAGGACTACAAGGAGATGAATTCGAAATTGAGAGAAGCCACAGAAGCTGGGGACCGCGACCGGATGGCGATCGGCGGCCCCGCATGATACTGGTGAAATTTCTGCGTTACACAGCTCGACAGAATGTTCGGGCAGCTGCAAAGAAAAAGAGAGGAGTACAGTGGGATGACTGCATACTCTCTTTCTACGAGGATATGACCAAAGAGTGTGCAGATTTGCGGAGGAAACTCTCTTCGACAATGAAAACTTTATGGAAACACCAGGTGACGCTAGCGCACCCAGCCAATTTAAGAATTACATGGAAGGTGAAGAGGTTGCGCTTTACCGATCCACAAACGGCCGAGGTCTTCGTTCAGGAAAATATTCAAACTACGGAAAACAGATAAAGGATTATGATACTTTCAGGAAGGAGAGCGGAATTTTGTTTTGAAGGCAAGATGGGGATGGAGCTGTAGAGGCGCTGTCATGACCAGATGGCGGGTGGAAGAGGACGTTAACCAACTATAGGACTCACACGGACCGGAATCAGGTTGAGCTGTAAGGCTCACTGCACTGTTGTGTTCGGTTTGTTAACAGTGTATTTTGAGTTACGGTTTTGTATATATGTTCTTAGACACTTAGGTTTCTATGTTCATGTTGACAGGGAAATTTTATTGGCAGACAATGTTAAATTGAGCATGTTGTTCACGTTAAAGGCGTGCAAATATACATTTCGCAACAAATATGAATAGTGGAATTATTAACAAAGTAACATGGAATATCAATGGCTGTAGCACACCATTTAAACGGAAAAAGGTTCTCACTTATCTTAAATCTAAAAATGCAGATATTGCATTTCTTCAGGAAACGCATTTTAGAAAGGAAGAAGAAGCTTTAAAAATGAAGTATGGTTGGGTTGGACAGGTAGCTCACAATTCAGTATCAAGCAAAAGCTGTGGAGTAATGATTCTTGTAAACAAAAAGCTTAATCTTGTTATTGTAAGACAATTTAAAGATACATGTGGTTGTATCATGTGTTGAGGCACTAATGAAAGTGGCACTTTGCAATGTATATGCTCCAAACAAAGAGGACCCAACCTTTTTTCAAGAGGGTAACAAAATATTGGGAAATGTGGATGGTCAAATTATTTTAGGAGGGGATTTTAATCAAGCACTGGATGACCACAAAGACCGCAGCAAATTCAGAATAGGTCCAACCCCTAGGAATAGGAGACTAATAAATACGATAATAGACAAATTTTGTTTGAAAGACATTTGGAGACTTATCAATCCAAAAGGAAGAGAATACACATTCTATTCACATTTCCATAAAACTTATTCTCGAATAGATCTATTTCTTATTTCTGGTTCAGTTGTTGATTCGGTCACCAATTGCAATATAGGAGTTATAGCAATAACGGATCATGCGCCAGTTGAATTGTATATAGATTTGCAAATAGACAAGGGTAAAGTGGGTAGATGGAGACTGAATACAAGTATTTTGCAGGATGAACAATTTATGGTAAGGCTAGGTGAGGACATTAAATAATTTCTAGAGCTAAACATAGGTTCAACAGAAAGATTGGCTACGGTCTGGGATGCACTTAAAGCATTTAGCAGGGGAAAATGCATTGCTTATGGCTCATGGGAAAAAAAGAAGACAAGCAAAAAGTACAATTACTGGAACAGGAAATAATTAAGTTGGAGACACATTTGGCAGACCGATATGATGAGGATACATTTCAGAAAATTTGCCAATTAAAATTTGACCTGCATGGAATTTATAATAAAAAGGCAGAATACTCATTATTTCGTCTCAAAACCATTTTTCATGAAAGTGGTAAAAAAACAGGGAGATTGTTAGCAAAACAACTCAAATTTCAGGATGCAAATAACATAATTACGTCAATTAGAAAAGAGGATAAACTAATAACAGCACCCAAAGAGATTAACATAGTTTTCAAAAAATTCTGTCAGGATTTGTATACTTCTATGGGGCCAAGCAGTTCAGAAGAGCTAAATTCCTTTTTTTCCATAAAGTGAAATTACCAACACTTTCACCGGAGGGGAAAGATAGCCTTGATGCTCCTATAACGGAAGCAGAAGTAAGATCAGCTATTATGTGTATGAAGACTGGGAAGTCGCCTGGTATAGGTGGCTTCCCAGCACAATACTATAAGAAATATATTGATATTCTATGTCCAATGCTTACAGCTGTTTTCAGAGTAGCGTTTCAATATGGTTCACTCCCAGAAAGCTTTAACGAAGCTATAATTTCTTTAATACTATTTCTATTTCTGTATGCTGATGATATTTTGGTACTAAATTGGGATCCAGGCAACTCTATACCAGTGTTGTTGGAAGTTATTGAATTGTATTCTAAAGTATCTGGTTATTGTGTTAACTGGTATAAATCAGAAGCTATGCCGATATCTCAAATTTGTTCCCGTAATTTATTATCTAATTGTCAATTCAAATGGCTTTCAAAAGGAATGAAATATTTAGGCATAGAACTTAACCCAGACATAAAAGAAATTATTTTTACTAACATGGAATCACTATTAGATAAAATTAAAGTTAATCTGGATAACTCTAGTAGATTACACTTGACTTTGTGGGGGAAGGTGAACATAATTAAGATGGTTATAGCTCCTAAGATAAATTATTTGATATTGACTTTGCCCTGATGTTGACTTTGATATTTATATATAGTATGATACCTATATCTGTCCCACACCAATTGCTGTTGAGATATAACAAAATGATAAAGCATTTTGTTTGGGATGGGAGAAATCCTAGAATTCGTATTCGTATGGAATTCGTATTTGTCAGCCTAAAAAAGGAAGGGGATTGTCACTACCGAACATTCAACATTATAGTATTTCATTTGAAATGGCAAAGCTTGCCAGACACTGGGAAGGTATAAATAATGATTTGGACTGGATCTTAATTGAAAGGGAACTAACATATCCTTTTACACGTGTCAAAGCCCCCTCACAAACTTTAAAAACTGTGAAAAATTTAATCTGAAGATTCCTATTTTAATACACTCAAAAACAATTTGGCAAGAAGTGCATAAAAAATGTAAAATCTCTCATCATATTCAAAAATATGC
>JBBPCZ010001290.1:0-15817 GCA_037974445.1 Brycinus macrolepidotus
TGTTTGATTATATATATATATATATATATATATATATATGTATATATATATGCAGTCAGGGTGGGCCCTGGTTACAATTATATATGAGATACAGTACTGTGCAAAAGTCTTGAGCCACCCCTCATTCATATTTGAATCACCTTGTTGGTGCAAAAATATTATTTTACTATTTTATTTTTGGCAAATTTAGAAGATTAAATGAAAGACATGGGAACAAATGTTTTACCACTCAACATTCAGCACCACCAGTGTACTGATCACCGCCTGATCATCTGGAATCATCTGCACCTGTTTCTTCACTGGTTCCTTAAGATAGATGTACTTTGTTATGCTTGAATGATTTATACATAGGTCATATGTGTATATGCATTCGTGTTCACGCTGTAAATATGTTTCAATTCTGTGGCCTCGTTATACATTAGCCACCAGGCCGTGCATGGGTGCTTTATTTTAGCGTCTGTTCACTGGCTTTCAAGGAAGCGCTTTTACGACCTTCTACCGTCCAATTTACATCAGCGCTCATAAAAGCTAACCACAGCTTTGTATCATTGCCTATTAATGTTAGGGATCAGTGACTCCACAGACGAGAGAATGACGGGGAATTGGAAATGAGATCTCACAGGAAGTCAAACAGACCATACACGCAGGTGAAGTAATTACAGACGAACTGGCAGCACGACACACTGTCATTACAAACCAGGATAAAACAGGGTGTCAGCACGGAAGGACCTGGACACTAATAATGACTCACTTGAAAATGAGTCAATCTGCCGTTAAAGTTATTCTGTTTAACAACATATCTTTTTATGATCATTTATAAAACCTCTCAGTTCCCTTTATGTCCAATATGCAACCTTCATGGCTTTTATTGCGAACAGGCCCGATATGAATCCACACATTAATGCCTACTACCATAGCAGAACAGTTTTCACACAGGGTGTGCCGAAAAATTGTTGATGGGGCGGGTGGAGACGCAAGTTTCGATTTAGATTTAACAACTGCATTTAGTTTCAAATTAGACTGAACTCAATTGAGTTTTGAATTACATTTAACGACCGCTAAGCATCATATTTGGGGTGCTGCAGCACCAACTATCTGCTGCTATGTAATTTGTGCTAGATGTTGTAAACTGTGACAATACAATGCAGTCTAATCTAATCTAATCTAATGTAATATAATCCTACTAGTTTACTAATGCCATTCTTTTTAGCCATAGATTGTGATACAGATCCCTAGAGAACTATGTTTGTAAAAGAGATTTGTGAGAGTGTGTAATGTAATGTAAAAGTTCTATACTCATTTAAGCTTAGTCCTAGAACCTTTAAAGACCCTGTGGTTTTTGGTAACACTTCACTGAAGGCCGGTATTCATAAGGCTATATGACATGTACATAAACCTTTCATTACAACAGACATACATCTACATAAACATTTATAAAAGCTTACCCGTTGTGCCAAAAAAATTAACCAAAGCACCGATTCTAAAGGTGTTCCAACCACTCAGCATTCAGCACCACCAGTATACTGATCACCAGCCTGATAATCTGGAACATCTGCACCTGTTTCTTCACAAGTTCAGGCCTTGGCTGAAGACTTTGGCACAGAATTGTAGTCAAGGACCAGGACTGGACATAACGTTGCTAACTATCACCTATACCTAAACACCTATCATTGAAACGTAATACGGCCTTTTCAAAGAGTGAAACAAATTCATGTAAAATGTCCTTCAGGTTATTTTCTCATATTCCCAAAGCCACAGCACCTGTCAGTTCTGATAGCTCTCTAACTGACATTTCTCAATCCAGGTGTTGTGAGCAGAAATGTTGACTAAACACCAATATAGGTATGTGCATCAAAGGAAATATGGTTTGAGGACTAACTGTAATAAATGGAAATGTACCCTCAACAGTGCAGCATGGTCCTCAAGGTCTCAGTATGTACCTCAAATGAGTTTTGAGGCTTCACTACACTCACTTTCCCAGAGGAAAGGGGCATAATTGTACCATATTGTTTTATAGTTATATGCTTATGTTGCATTGATTCCACACACCCTGTCCTGATGCTTTTTGAGCTTTTTTAAGGACCACAATTTGCCTGTTTTTTCATCTGTTTCTGTTTTTTCAGACTCCAGCCATTCAGTTAGTGCTGACTATCAATAATAGATTTTCTTGCACCCTCATTCCAAAAAAGTTTGGAAACACTTGCCATATTAATAATTGTACATACATACATACTCTAATTATGTATGGACAGTAATTTTCTTGAAATCATGACAGTAATTTTCTTGATTTGATCACCACTCAGATACGAAGAATTCTAAAATTCAAACTGCATACTCACGAGGTGTGGGGTTTAAAATTCACAGTGAAATAATGTAAAATAAACTTGAGACAAAAAAACAAACAAACAAACATCAACACAAAAAATGAAAGTTCAATGACAGAGAGATAGTGGTGTTGATAAATGCGCTACTCCAACTAAGACAATCTGGAATAGAATTTGTGAAGCAATAACAGAGGACTGCATGCTCCTAACATGGACCACATCACAGCATATTATGCGTCATGTTTTCATACACCTGTTCCCTAATGTTGTTTTCTTTCAGCATGTGCTCAAGGCGTGTACCTCCAACTAGGCTCTGTATCTGCTGCCATTGTTAAAAGAAGCTTCTCAGTAAAAAAAGTCTGTTGGGACCCAAATGTAATTTTATGCCTTGTTTTAAAAGGTGCACGAAAACCAACATAAAACCAGCTACAGCAAGTAGCTAATGCAATGTCTTAACACACTTTTGGTAAGATCCTCACATGGATATGCATGAGGAAGAGGAAGCACATTATGTACTTTACTATACATCACTGTTATTTCAGTCTGACTTTATATTAAGGGTTTCAAATAACTGTGTAGTTACACATTAAAATTGCACACAACAACAAAGTAATTACTGGTAGGGCAGTCACTGTTAGAGATGGATTACAATAGCGCAGCTTATGTAAAAACATGTTTAGTAACCTTTAACATTAGGTTTTACTCATGTAATTGCATTATTGTGTAATTACAGTAAAAACCGACAGTGATACATATGTGTATTTACAGCTCTACTACTTTCATCTGTACATCACCATTGTAACTGCATGTATTGTTAATGTGTTACGACACAGTTATTAGAGACACTAATGAAAGTCTCTAGTAATTGTAAACGCAAGTGGGACCATTATTTCTTTGAGCTTCAGTGCAGTTTGGCATGCAAGTTTTTGTATTTTGCACATGGTTGCACTTTCACATGGCCAGTATTCGTAAGGCTTCATGACACCTGCATAACCCTGACAACTGAACTAAACCTGCATGAACATTTATTAACCCTATGTTCCAATATACTAACATCCTTTATGTTTGAGGTCAATTTGACCATCACTTTAAACCTCCAAATTGGTTGAAATTAAAATTGCTACCCAGGTTTATGTGTCAGTTCTTTATGTTTCTTTGTTGATGATCTAAGTAGTGCTTTAAATAAAACTTCCCTAAAGCACAGGGAAGTTTTTTAAAGATTATAAAGTTGAATATTACAGTGTCCTGGGGTCAAACTGACACCAAAGAACATCGATGTACAAAATGTGTAGAGACACTGAAAACACATCATCATTTTCCTTTTGTGTTCACCCAGTTTGTCCCAATTAAATTAGGAAAAGTCATTTAATATGAGGCAAAAAGTAAATTATTTATTTAGAGACATTAAGCATTGAATGTGGTCAAATTGACCCTAAACATAAAAGGAGGGTTAAGTTTTATTCCAGCATATGTCAACTGACATGATTTGACCCAAAAATGTAATGACATCTGAGGCCTTTAGGAATTGACTGCGATAAATGTTCATGTAGTTTTATGATAGTTGTCATAACCGTCATAACTGTAGAAGTGTTATCCAGCAACAACTTTTGTAAAGTAAATACTGTTCTTATTTAGTTATTTTAGTTTCTAAAAAGTTTAGAAACACTTGGCATAGAAGAAAAAGTGATGCTCTGTCAACAACATAATCGCTTATTCCCATCATGGACTAATGTCTTGTTTCCTTGTGAATTCCCCACAAATTCTCTTAACTAGATTAGCTCCCCCCCCAAACACCCCTACAGAGGAGGTGTCCTACATTTCTTTCGACTTGGGAGCACTCTTGAATGTAAAGAATCATTATAAAGTACTTTTTCCACCTCTTCCCCAAGTGTAAAAGCAGCAATGCATTTGTGTCTTCGTCAAGAGATAGCGGAAGTGATTTTTTTCCCCCTCAGAGAAGCTTTTAATTAATTAATTAATTATTTTTTTGCAGCCTAGTTTGAGATCAATTCCTCCTTGGCTTTGTCTCTAAGTGGAGAGACATCCACCATTGTGCTGGCCTTTTCTGGGAATTTACTGCTAAATTCACCAACGAGAAATCAATAGCCGATTATGTGGACGGGGTGGTGGGGCATCATCACCTTTTGGCGTAGCGCACACACAGATAAGGAGCGAGATGGATGTCTCCCTGAAACAGAATAACGGCAGATCGATGGTGGGAAAATGTCAATAGAGGAGATGGATCTTGTTTCAGTCCGTCACAGAGGTGAGGACTAGTGCTGTTAAAAACACATCAACAACAGTTCTTAAGGAACATTCATCGCATCGATATTCTGCCATTTAATGTGCTGCCGTAAAACATTCAGAGACACTACGTCAAACAGACCAGAAAAGAAGAAAATCCTAGAGGTCAGTCTGAAGTTTTGGGCAGGGCCAAACTTAGACTACAAACGCACACAATCATTGAACACTTCATTAGGGAGACTTACTATCAAGTCAAGACAAGTCAAGTAGGTGTTTTTCATTTCAACCACATACGTAGTGCATAGTAACCATCCTCCAGGACCACAACCATCCTCCAGGACCACAATGTTCCTCCAGGACCATAGTGCAACACAAAGAACAAAAACACTATCAAGACTACACAAGTGCAGGCAGGATAAGACCAAAGAGAGAGTGCAAAAAAGCACAAGTGCAACAGTACAATAATTACAAGACAAACACCATGCAGTGCAGTAGTAGGAGCAGAAACAGCACTAGTGAGAGTGAATACAGTATTATAACACATACTGCATTCCAGCAGCATAGTTGTTAAGTATGCAAAAAATGCACAGGAATGCAAAGATTATGGTAGACAGCAATAAATAATTGTGCGAAAATAGCAAGTGGCAGCAAGAGGATTAGAAAAATGTACAGTATATAATAAATATCTGGTATGTACAGTGGCAGTTGGGAAGTTGGGAGGTTTTCTTTGTTTAACAATGTATGCATTGTTTAGTGTATGAATGCAGTGGGAGAAATTAAGCAGTTCAGTTCAGAGTACTGCTTGTGTGTGTGTGTGTGTGTGTGTGTGTGTGTGTATGTGTGTGTGTGATGTACAGTTTGTTTTTCAGTTCTAATTTTGTGTCTATTTATAGTTCTACAATTACAGACTGTAGTCCATCTGTTTCTCTGCATCATTTGGAAGCACCCTTTACCCCACCAATGGCACAGGACCACCAGTGAGCAGGTTTTATTTGAGGTGGGCCGCAGTAACACTGCAATGGTAGAGGAAGGGTGTGCTGCACAGATTGGATCACACACAGCAGTGAAGCACATCTCAGTGACACTAATGGAGCAAAAATAGTCAACCATCCACAAACATCCATCTGACAGCAGCCTGTGGTCATACCCTGACCACAGATGAAAAGATAAACCAATGCACACTATGCAGATTAGCTTTACGTATACAATTTTGGCTTCTATATTCAGCGAAGGCCAATTTGACCCCTAGCATAACTATTTAAAGAAGATTTATCAAAATTTAATTAAGAACTTTATTAGCTTTTCATTTGGTACTTTAACTTTAATCTTTTAATAGGTTCATTAAACTGATTCTTCCTGAGAATTGTTTGTGGTTTAACAGACATATGCTGAGAAGCATTTTGCTTTTTGGAAAGGTGCTACATAAATCTCCTACCTTAATCAGAATCCTCAGGTGAGCATTGCTCTAATGCAGCTTCCATTTCGTTCTTGTTACTAAATATTCGTTATGCTAGAGCCAAAACAGCCAATTGTACAAAACTAAATGTAGGGCTGACATTCATGCATTAGGACTACTATTATTATTATCATTATCATAAGTGGAAAAATGTTGGGAGTTTCCTCTTAAAATTGCATGATAGATCCACCAGCTCTTCCTAGTGCTCAAATTATGCTGCCTTTCCATCACCCTGGCAATGAACAACCAACCAAACAAATAACACACTTCCTATGTGATGAGTGTAGCGTCCATGGGACAATTCTATATCACTCACTGCCTCTATAGTTATTGGCCACTTCACCCTGCTAGGTTTCCATCTCCTTAGATAAGTATATACACAGAACCTTGAAAGACTTGAAATACACCTTGAATCCTAGGTGCTACAAAATTGCCTTGATATAACAACTCTTTGGAGTTTTTCTTTCTGAAGGACATTTTTTGAAGCAAATCCAAGTTGTATTCTACGTTGAGACAGTGATTCATGAGTGTTCAGCAAATGGCACAGTTAAGTTAAGGTCAGGAGACCAGGTACAACAGTTAAGGTCAGTTAAGGTCATGAGACCAGGTACAATGAGGGTTATTTAGACACTCTGACTCTGTTTAGACACTTTCCCATATATATAATAACAGAATCTATTGCATTCAGTTTATTCTTCAGTTGCATTTAGGAGGTATTTGTTGATGAAGCTGAATGTTAGTAAAATTTAAGGTGAGCATCTGCAAGCACCACTCAAAGTGTTACCACATGTAAAGTAAAAAACAAAAAATGTAGAAAAAAAGTTCTGCATCAATTCTGCAAATAATGTTTTGCTGCAAAGAAAAGACATTGCTACTGGCTGGGAGGATTTCATCAAGTTTAATGGATTAGGTGCTGTATAAAGGACCTTCATGTTGTCCTAGATTATTATGCACATTGGAACATTCCTAGAACCACAGCTAATTGTGCCCAGACAGAAGTTATTTGGATCAATCTTAAAGACGGTAAAATAAGTCAGCAGTCACTCAAAACGAGCTGCAGGACAATCCAAAGCAGGTACACTTACAACAAACTGCACCGCAATTGCCCCAGCATTTGTGTATATTAGGGCATTAACGGAAAAGCCCCCTGAGAGAAGTCGACGAGTTGTGTGTTTTTTGTTTTTTTTTTCCCTCTCTCTGTGTGCGCGCTTGTGTACTCAGTGCAGTCTTCGCCTCTGATTGGCTTACGCTGACATGCGTTCCTTGACTTAACCAATCATTATAGTCACGTCATAAAAGGGGCGGTAACGCCAGCGCGTGGAGGAGAATCTAAACAGAAGACCACAACAAGACGAGAGACACACATCACATGTATGGAGATACTTCACTCTAGACACACAAACGGCACGGTGACCTGCACAGTCTGCAAGTCTGTGTTAAAGTACAGTAAAAGTACTAGCGCTATGCACGGCCATCTGAAACAGAATCCGCTAGCTAACATGGGTGATGCTAGCACTGCAGGGAGTCATCCAGTCCAGAGGACGCTGAGTGGCTGCCGCGGCTTCAGCTGCTCCCACTTTCTGTTGTGCTCTTAAATTTATCAGAATATTCAAGGCATAAGCCTTTGTTTTGTTTAGTTTAATTGTCATGTTGACTGATTAATGTTACAGAGAACTTTAATAAAATTTGCTCATTGCTGGACACCCGGGTTCCTCCGCTGCGTTGGTGTGATGACGTCATCAAACGACTTGTCGAATCGACTTAGACTTTATTGACGGATAAGTCAACCTGAAAAAATCTGAAGTCGTTAATGCCCTAGTGTATATAGCATAGTGTGTTTCATATTGAGTATTTTCCGTCATTATACTGGACAAAGGTTTTATTGGATTTATTTAGACTTTACCTTTTATATTCTTCTTGTCTCTGTGTCTCTGTGTCTGCGCAGTCAAAACATTAAATGAAAGAAATAGGAACAAACGTTTTATTGTGACAGGCTGCAAAGTGATTAAAGATACAAGGTGCCTAGATAAAGGTGTTCCAACCACTCAGCATTCAGCACCACCAGTATACTGATCATCTGGCATCATCTGCATTTCACTGGTTCAGGCTTTAAGTATGCTTGATTGATTCATACATAGGTCACTGTGTGGCCTAACAAACAAAAAACATTCCTCTGAAAGTGGTCAGGTTCAGGGACTGGACTGAAAATGAGAGACTTTGAAAGTCCTTCAGGAAGTCTGGAGAATTGTTCCTCAAGACTACATTAAAAATACAAGAAAGACTGGATCTTTGGAGGCAAAATATGAAGAAATGAGGAGGGCTCAAGAATTTTGTACAGTACCATATTGCATATGGCAGTAATTCAGTTTGTGATGTTTGGAGAAAGATTCTGATGTTTGCTGATGTTGTCAGCTTCTAATTGACTTTGTTGAGTAAATCTTTGCAAACTTTAACTGGCATTGCATTCTTTTGAAATAGCTGATAAAATACTGCACATTTCTTTACTATTACTTTATTATTCATACCCCTCCATCCCCAAGATAAATTTCAAATTATCCCTCATGAGAAAACAAAATTGTTCTCCTCTCCTAGTGCAGCAGAATCAGTGCAGTGCTTACATAAAAACATAAACATTTACATATAAACCAAAACATTTTCTGACTTGTTTAAAAATTTAAACAGGCTTTTTTTCCCAGCTTCCCAACCCGCTCTGATTGTGCTGTGACCTGTGTTTGGGTCATAACCCACAGACTTGGAAAATGATGCTCCCAGTGATCATTAGCGAGGAGCGATTATTCAGAAAGTCAGTAAAAATAGTGAATTACGATAAAAATGTCACCAGTCCTATTCAAAACACACACAAACTCTCTCTCTCTCTCTCTCTCTCTCTCTCTCTCTCACACACACACACACACACAAACTGTGGTGGTAAAATGGCTAGACAATCTGATGTCTCCAAGCAGTGTTCCGTGGTGACCTGAACTACACACACACACACACACACACACACACACACACACACACACACACCTCCTTCGAGACCAGACAGCGTCTTCCAAAACTCAAACTCCTAACTTTGTGCCCCTGTCATGTGACGGGGAGGAGGTCAGTGTGTCACTTTCACAGTAGAGGTTTCACTTTAATTCCGACCTGAGATCAGTCTCCCACATCCAGAGTTTCTAAAGAACCCTATAAGGTATACTTTGAACTAGTAAATAAAAAAAAAACATAGATTAATAAGTATTTAAAAGTCTTTTTACGTTACCTTATATTAAATATTTAATATCCAGAACTTATTTTGTAAATAGTGAGGTCCAAAACTGTGAAAGTAATTTAGTGACAAAAGTATTTGAATTTAAAAAATAATGAAATTGTTGCAATTGAATAAAAACATGCTTGATTGATAATGCATGTAAGTTTATGTAGTGAACTTTGTGTTGAATTTATTTCACTTGTAATTACAGCATTTAAGATTCAATATCGAAACATTCAGTCTTTCAAATTCACCCAAAAAATTATTTTAAAAAATTACAACTTTAATTATTCAATCGGTATTATTCAGCGCCTTAACTTCGGCTTTGCCATTTCAAGTGGGCTATTTCACTTGGGACAAATTCAGCTGGAAATTCAGCTGGAAATTCGACCTGACATCCGGGACCTACAGGAAAAGAAGTAGAGTGCACAAAGTTGCACTTACCTCTTGATCCATCGTGTTTGCGCACTCCTGCAGCATGCACGGCGCCGCCAATGCATTAAATGCGCGTGAGACATTGAGTTCGCCGAAAACGTCATTTCTGTCAGTGAGGATGGGCTTTGCACTCTACTTCTTTTCCTGTAGGTCCTAGATGTCAGGTCAAATTTCCAGCTGAATTTCCAGCTGAAATAGATTTTTTTTTGCTGAATTTGAAAGGCCAAATGTTTCTATATTGAATCTTAAATGCTGTAATTACAATTGAAATAAATTCAACACAAACTTCACTACATAAACTTACATGCATTATCAGCCAAGCATATTTTTATTCAATTGCAACAATTCAATGTTTTTTTTTTTAAATTCAAATACTTTTGTCACTAAATTACTTTCATACAAAACACTCACAAGGCAGGCTGGTATGCAAAGTTACGTCTTGGAAAAATAAAAATGACGATGACCAGCGAGTGTGTTAATGACCATCGAATATTTTTGGCTACTTATGTTTCCCAAAAATCAACAAACAGCTTCTAATGCTTGAGTTGTGTCAAAAGCAGCAGATATACACTATTAGTCAAAGGTTTTGCACACACTGAGATGGTCTACATTTGCATGTTACTCGCTTAATATTTACTAAAAATGCGCTCAGAATTCTTTGCTAACGAATAAATTCACAGCATGTTCACCATTTGAGTTCCTTTATTAGCCAGAAAATGACATATTTCTGTTTTATCACTACTGACCTACAAAAAGCCCCTTAATATAATTAGATTTATAATGTGGATCACCAGACAACTGTAAGATATGTAACACTATTTAGTGGCAGGGACACAGCCAGTTAATAGGATGTCAGACATGCACTGTTACATATTCTTTCATTTTATAAAGAAAACTTGTTTTATTTGACATATTTTTATTTAAAAACCTGTGGTGTGCAAAAATTTTTGAGTGGTAGTGTAACTATAAAAAAACACACATTAACATTAAAATTCCAGACAGGTGAAGTGACCAAGGTGAACAGTGATTATCTTGTTACACCTGTCGAGAAGTGGGATATATTAAGCAGTAATGAACAGAGAGTTCTTGAAGCTGATGTTGAAAGTAGGATAATGAAGATAAAGATCTGAACGATTTTGACCAGGACCAAAGTGTGAAGGCCAGAAAACTGGGCCAGAACATCCCCAAAACAGCTGGTCTATTTAGGTCCTCCAGGTATGCAGTGGTGTCTACCAAAAGTGATCTAAGACAGGACAACTGGAGAACTGGCAAACTTTCATCTATATTGTGAAATAATTTGCAGTACTGGCCCAATGCAGTTTTTTTCACCATAAGTTGGAACATTTTAACCCTTAGAATTCAGAGTGTATTACTAAAATCTGATTTCAACAAAAGTGGCGTAAAACAGTCTAAAACCGGTTTTTGCTCTCCTACGTTCTCGCCGTTTGCTGATCTTTCTCTTGGCGCACCGCCACTCGGCCGCTCTCTGGACCCCCCTCCCTCTTTGGATTTTCCCCAGTAGCGGTTATTATAATTACATGTTTTTTTTTTTATTACAATAACTTTGGTTCTATGTGACATAGGTACAAAAAAGCTCAGCATTACATCTGACACCACGAGCATCAATACAAACCAGGGGAATTTCCATGTAAGAAGTTGTTTTACCATATAATGACATTTTACTATTTGTTCCGCTTCTGGCACAGATCAGTGCTGCTCATGTTGTAAGGGTTAATAAAAATATCATAGTAAAACTAATTACTGCACTTCCTATTAGATGGCAGATGACTAAATCCAACGGTAGACTGGTCACATTTTGGGACTTTAAAGTAAAATTTCTCAAATCCAGTGAAGCCAAGTTAGAGAAGAAAAGATCCACGCCTAAAACTGGTATGTGTGTGTGTGTGTGTGTGTGTGTGTGTGTGTGTGTTCCAGTTCTTCCACCTTCAACTCATAATAAATATGCTCCTCCTGCTTTGACTCAGTGGTGAGGCTGCTGGTGTGTAATTAAGTACTGTGTGTGAACAATGAGAGTCCACATAAAGCTCCGTGTAAATCATGTAAATGCAGGTCTTTAAAAGAAAATAGCAGAGGGACATTTAACATTCTAGTAATTTTGACATAGGCTGCTACTGCCTGAATCAGTCAATCTATCTATCCATCCATCTAGCCATCATCCATCTGCCCATCTAGACATCATCCATACATACATCCTTCCATCCATCCATCTAGCCATCCATCCATCCATCCATCTAGACATCATCCATCCAGCCATCCATCCTTCCATCCATACATCCATCTTGCCACCAATCTATCTTTCTATAATCTATTTATCTATCCTAATATCTTTCTATCCTTCTATCTTTCTGTCTTTTTTATCCTATCCTTCTGTCCCATCCTTCTATCCTATCTTTCTATTCTATCTTTCTATCCTATCCTTCTGTCATCTATCCATCTATTTTTCTATCCTTCTATCATCTGCCCATCTATCTTTCTATCCTTCTATCATCTATCTATCTATCCTTCTATCCTTTTACCTTTCTATCCTTCTATCCATCTCTTTCTGTCCTTCTATCCATCTGTTTTTCCATCCTTCTGTCTGTCTTCCGATCACTGATCAGCCACAAAATTAAAACCACTGTCTTGTGAAGTGAATAACATTCATTATCTTGTCACAGTGACACCAGTTAAGACGTGGATTGTTTTAGTCAGTGAGTGAACAATCAGTTTTATTGATGCTGGAAGCAGAAATAAATGTGTGAGTTTAAGGACCTGAGCTGCTTTGACAAGAACCCAACTGTGATGGACTGGACCAATGATTCTACAAAAAGACTTGCAGGGTCTCCTCAGTATACAATCGTTAATACCTACCAAAAGTGGACCAAGGGAGCATAACCAGTGAACCAGCAAGAGGGTCACGGGCAGCCAAGGCTCACTGATGCACATGGGGAGTGAAGGCTACTGAAGCACAAACTCTTAAAAAAACTTAATGCTGGCTCTGATCGAAAGGTGTCAGAACAAAAGAAATGCATTGCACCTTGTGTATGGGGCTGCATAGCCGCAGACTGGTCAGAGTGCCTATACTAACCCCTGTCCACCATCAACAGTTCCTGTAATGGGCCCATAAGCATCTGTACTGGACCATGGAGCAATGGAAAAAGGTCTGATGAACCATGTTTTCTTCTACATCATGTGGACGGTTGTGTGTGTGTGTGTTACATGGAGAAGAAATAGCACCAAGATGCTCTGTGGGAAGAAGGTGAGGTGGTGGAAGCAGTGTGATGCTCTTTGTAATGTTCTGTTGGGATGCCTTGGGTCTTGCATTCATGTGGACATTACTTTGACACGGAACACTGTAGACTAAGTACGATATTCCCTAATGTCAGTCACCTTTTTTATCAAGATAATGCACCCTGCCACATTACAAAAATCATTCAGGAACAGTTTGAGAAACCTGACAAAGAGTTCAAAGTGTTGACTTGGCCTCCAAATTCCCCAGATATTAATGCGACTGAGCATCTGTGGGACACACTGTAGAAATTACAGGTCTTATAGGATCTGCTACTAACATCGTGGTTCCAGATATCACAGCGCACCTTCAGGGGAATGCCTCGACAAGTTATAACTGTTTTGGCAGCATATATATAATGTGTACAATAATGTGTATAATAATATACAATATTATTCAGGTGGTTTTAATGTTATTGCTATCACTATATTTTTAATTATACTTCATGATAACAAGGCTGAGAATACTATTATCCCAACCTTGTGTACACCAATTTAACCCTCGAGTTAATTTATGAGGAAAGGAATCTTCTACTAACCCCTTTGTTCAGGTCCATTCACTCCTGCACTTTTTTGCTGTTGCTCACATTTCTCCTACTTTCTCCTACTAGCATTACTTTAGAACGAAAAGATGTTTCTCCTCAGTATTCAAGGAGGACGCAATCCATATTTACCAAGAACGTTTTCGTGCATTGCTACTTTGACTTTTTTTTAACTTTTTTTGAGTGTGGGTTTAGCAAGTCCACCCACCTCAGATCTGCTTTTAGCAAATACAGCCTACTTGCCCCTCTTCACATGGCCTCAGATGAGTGTTCCTTAGCGGAATTCGCAACAAATCAGCAGCTAGTTAATCCACATTAACTCTTCAGCACATGGCATCACACTGGTGCAGGTTGGAATGTTCTACACTGAACATGCTAACACTTTGAGCTGTTGAGCAAAACTGCAGGTTAATGAAGTTTCAGGACTACAGTCGATACGCCATCGTCCTTACACTCATTTTTATACATCTGACAGTCCATCAATGACTAGCACCATGCAGGACACTCAATAGCACAAAACACACAACCAAGAAACACACACTCGCTGTTTGATGCTGTAATCTTTACATTTTGCACATCTATTGAACCACCTGACATGTGTCTAAGCAACACCGGCAAATGAGCCTGCAGAGCCGTTGTTTTGATTACACCCCTTTACAAATTGTCTATATGGAGAATTTATCCTCTCCCTTATTCATTCATCGCTACTGTGGGACTGTAACCCTAGCAACAACAGATCATGCTGTTGTGCAACAAACGTGATCATCCTGTCGAATGAGTCAAAGTGAAACGAGTCACACCAGCTTCGAGGTGAACTTTGCCTCACTGATGAGGAGGTGTTTAGATGCTCTGCAGTCAGGTGGCACAAATGAAGCAAATACGAGAACAATTCACAACATAAAGCATTGGATTGTGGAATTTTAGTGTGGAACAAACAACAACAAAAACATAATAATCACACAGCAACGAGTACAACTGTTAAAAAAAACTCCCTGCTGAAGGGTTATCTCTTCAGAGGTCATCACATCGTTATGTTTGGCCAGAATGTCAGTCAGAGAGTAATGTTCTCCCAAGTCCTTATTCATGGTGGGCCGGATTTTTGTTTTGTTTACCGTGTGTTTGTGTGTGTGTGTGTGTGTGTGTGTGTGTGTATGGAGGGGGATTTAAAGAGCATTGTCACATTTTTTGTGGACGTAAACATATTTTGTCCTAGCCACAACAACCATGCAATTCACTCCCAAAGTCATTACTGAGGCTAATGACTCGAAGTGGGGAAAATAATCTTTTCCGAATGTAAAACGCATTTCAGAGATGCTCGTTTTCTGTCACTTTCTATTTCACCCCCCCCCCGTTCTTTTCCTTCTTTGTCCCGTCATTGTGAGCCAACGCTGCCAACCCACACAGACCTTTTTAATTTTTAATACGCTGCCTCCTGCCTAGACACTAAAAAGAGCTTCAGTATGTCTCTTTCGCCTTTCACTGCTGAGCGCGACACGATATGATGCGCCGCAAACATGTGCTCGACTGATTAAATAACGCTTGCTTTATTTTCCAGTGTCAGTCGGGGAACAGGTGCAATAGGACGGGATTATTATTGTAGCTGTTGAGTGCACACACACATACATAGACGCATACACAAACACACACACACACACAATCTCACAAACGGAGCTTGAGCACATTCAATTACAAGATTCGTGCTCATTAAAAGTAACCAGGAAGGATTTGGTTTGGCGGCGGTTAATGAATACGGTTTCACACGTGCGCTTTCAAGATGCCACTTAGACTTACTGAAACACTTTTTAACCAACAAGCAGAAATTACTGATGCAGAGGTAAAAAGGAAAGGGTGAGATTTCAGTCATTTTTGTCACATACACACAAACACACACACACACACACACACACACACTCACTGACTCTTTAAGGCTGGTGCAAAAACGTGGCTCTTTTTTTAATCCACACTTCTCCATTAATCATGTTCTCAGTGCTGTTGTTGCATTTATTTGAATATTTATAGATTTTAACTTTGTTTGTCACCCACTTTTGTAACAACAAAACATATGTATTCTTACCTTTCACATCATTGTAAGAAGAAGTGGCAGGCAGTAGAGGAAAGTGCTGTTTTGGAGGGCAAGATAAGACTTTCCTCTACTACCTGCCACTGATTTTTAGAGGTTTGTTCTGCCAAAATGCTGGATTATTCATATTGTTTAAAGGCACCTTTCAAGGCACTCAAAGACACCTTACAGAGCAGAACATAAAATTAATAGTGC
>JBBPCZ010001310.1:0-15814 GCA_037974445.1 Brycinus macrolepidotus
ACTTTGCCATACATGAAACTGTGGTTTACTGTATTAAAGTGATTTGTAATTATTGTAAAATTAGTGTTTTAACACTAACCTAACACTACTGCCCAGTAGCAAACAGCTTTTAAGTATAAATTTTTTAGGGGCTTAAGGCTTTTGCACAGTACTGTACATATATAATACTTTTCCTCATTAAATAAGATTTGATTCAGGTGATCACCTAAACAGTACCTCATAAAGCAGAATGAGGTGCTTGTGTAGGAATTTAACAGACACTGGCATGGAATAATTGTCATACTCATAGAGATGCTGATTTAAAAATAAATTGCAGTGATCTCTTATTTTTTTAAGGAGCTGTATATATATATATATATATATATATATATATGTGTGTGTGTGTGTGTGTGTGTATGTGTGTGTGTGTATGTGTGTGTTTATGTCAGTTGTCATAATAGGCTTGTGGAGTTGGCATATAGCCTTAGGAAAGCTGTCCTTTTATAACGGGTATTTTTCAAATGTTTCATCATTGAACACACACACACACAAAAGGTCAAAGGGACTGGCAGGATAATACATAAGATGCATAAAAGGTGAATCAAAACCCAGCAACACAAGATCTCTTCCCGGCGCCATGATGTCAGCACACCCCGACCCTGCATTTATCAGGAGCTGTTTACTACTGCACAGGCTAAATCACAGCAGCTCTCCTCTCCTCACTGTTAATCTCCATAAATCATCAACTGGCTGCTCAATACATCCCCCAGGACTCTTTCAGACGAATGGTCAAACTCTAATGGTCACCTAAGCACAAAAGCAAACCTTTCAACAACTCAGGAAAAAGATCAGGCCAAAGCAGTATATCAGGACCTTTCCTTAACACTAAAATGAGACTGAAAAGCAAAGGAGTCAATTTTATGTTGCAAAACAGAGCATGTGGGAAATTAAGTAGGAGGTATACGTCCACTCTTACTCAGATGCTTCTAAAACTGCACCTTAAGTGCACTTTCTCCAGATGATTGTCGCTTTATAATACTGCAATGACCTCAGTAATCTGTCTTTTGCCCATTCTACTTCATCACTCTTGTATTTGTAAACAATATGAAAAGTTCACAGACAACAAGCTTGGACAAAAGCAATTCACAGTCCTGTCAGAGCTACGGTGTTTTAAAGTAGCAAAGTTGGGCATTTTGGGTCACGCTGTGAAATGAATTGGTTACATTTTACAAAAGCAGGATGGTCTTTTTATGAGACAATACTTCTTACTTTAAAATTCCATATGGCCACTGTGTTCTGTCACAATAATGTTATTAGTCCAAAGTAGTGGCCTAATATTTTTACATAAATGAAATACATGACTAATCCATTTACTTTCATGCACAGAAGCATAGTCTGACCTAACTACAATATCAATCTAATGAATCCTTCATAATACACCTAAGATGACACACGTATGAGTTTCTTGCCCTGCCTTAAAAGAAAAACTGCTTGTCTCTATCAGTATTCTCTGTTCCCTTTCCATTCAAATATATTTATTCATGACAAAATGAATAACCCCCAAAAGTGTGACCCTTTTGTCACTCATTTACTTTTTACATCTTCACACACGGTATTGCAGAAACCCCCCAAAAATTTGGCAAAACCTCAGTGGAGTGATCCAAGCATTTACACCAATTTTTTGTTGCTTTTACCCAGTTTTTGCCCTAATTTAGTCATGTCCAATTCCACCGGTTAGCTAGGTCACACAATGCTACCAAAGTGATAGGGTGAAGGTTAGCATGTGGCATGAAAGCATTAATTGCTAATTTTGTTACATCAGATAACAGACCAGACACCAGTATTGGATAGTATTGCGCCCAGTAATGGGGGAACAGGGCCACCCAGAGAGTGAGGTCCATCAAGCTCTCTTGGACTCCCAGCCACGGATGGCTGTGGCATCGCTGGAGAACTTTAAATCTCCTGATAATTGGGTCAGTTGTGCCACTCAAGAACCCCGGATCACTTTTTTAGCACTAAACTTCAGTGATCTACAAACTGAGCTGGACAATTGGAAAATGCTGTTCACATCTTAGTCTAGAAGTTTTAGTTGCACTGATCAGCCAAAACATCAAAACCACTGACAGGTGATGTGAATAACAGTGATTATCTTGTTACAGTGGCACCTGTCAAGGACTGAGATATATTAGGCAGCAAATGAACAGTCAGTTTTTGAAGTTGATGTGTTGGAGGCAGGAAAATAAAGATGTGAGTGACTCTGACAAGGGCCAAATTGTGATGGTTTGATGACATTGTGGCATGTTCCTGGTATGCAGCGGTTTGTACCTAAGATATCCTCACAAAAGTAGCCCAAGGAAGAACTTGGCCTCCAAATTCCCAAAATCTCAATCTGAATGAATTTGCGGTATATCTTGAACACACTTCTTGGTCCATGGAGCCCTCACCTTACGACTTACAGGACATAATGGATCTAATGCTAACATCGTGGTGCCAGATACCACAGCACACCTCCAAAGGTCTTGTCAAGTCCCCGCCTTGATAGGTCAGAGCTGTTTTGGTGGTACAAGGGGGACAGACACCGTGTTAGACAAGTGGTTTTAATATTATGGCTGCTTGATGTATTTATTTACTGGACAGGGACACTAAGGATAAAAACTGTCAAATGCAAAGCAAAGCATGTAATATATGGAGGGCTTCTAGCTGGAGGTAATTTGCCCCCCGTCCCCAGTAAGTAAGACAAATAATATAATATGAAGATTGTTTGACTGAATCTCTGAATTGAGATCAATGGAAGTGCTTGTTTACAAATGTGAGTCCATTCCACCATTTACCAAAAAAAAACACCCTTCAGATCCGGCCTGTCGTCCTTATAATGAAGGTCACAAATCACTCGTTGTTCCTGAGAGCAAGCATACAACCTGCACCTAGTTTGTGTAAAGTCCACACCTTTCTATTCTGAGACGTCTATTCAATTAGGCCTGTTTGATTTCCCCTGGGAGGGCCCCTGTCTTTAAAATGCATCATTAACACAGGCTTAGGTCTCCCATAGGAGTACCCTGCTCCAGGTTCTGGCCAACCTGCTCTGAGCCCAGGAAACAAACACACCAGCCTGCAGCTTTCAGACGACACGCACCGCAGGAGCCCCATTTAGCCTGCTTGAGGAGATGCTTTATGAGCAGAAAACAGCTGAGGTTTAGCTTGGAGAAGCCATGCTTAATCTTTGTGTGACATTTAAGCAAAAGATCAGATTTAAGCCACATCAGCTCTGCAATGTGAACTTAGCCTAAGAGCTATCCAGTGACTCTGGGCTAAAGCAGTGCTCTGTCCCAAGGAGAACCATCCAGGAGTCTGGAACCATTCAGAAGCCCAAGAGTTCAACCAGAGTTTTCAATGTAGCACCCACCCAACCCGTCTTTCCACTCACCCCTGTCTTCTCATCGAAGATCTTGATCCCGCCAAAGGAGACAGTGAGAAAGACTTTCTGCTTGTGTTCTCCTTTAGAGCGCGCTGAGGCTGCGATTCCCTGCAGATGACAGAGGAAAAAAACACACACACATTTAGCTAAAAGCAGAGAGCAGAGAGAACAGGAAAAGTTGAACTGCAGCTCTTTTGTGCAGTCCTATGGGAGGAACACATTATATAACTGAGTCAGTTTAATTCCATCCTCACCATTTGCCACCGTTCATGTCAGGCCAGGTGCTGATATGTGTTGGCTCTCTGTGCTAGAGTGTTGGAAAAAGTGTGAAATCGGTGTGAAAAGGTGTGTGTGTGGTCTGCATGTGTGAGGATGTCAGGTTCTATACATGTAGGTCCTGAAAGTGTGCAGTTTTTTTTTTATTTGCATAATAAACCATTAGTATGTAAACAAGGTCATTTAGAGTGATTTGATGTGAAGTGTGTCATTCTGCAGAAACTCAGAACTGTTCACAGTGGCGGTGATAGAAACCAGCTGTGCGAAATGTTTAATGCCTCTGAAAGCCACCTCACCTTGCAGGAAATAATTTTGTGCATCCAAAGACCCGACATATTGTTTCACAATGACCATTCCCTACATACAAAAGTTCAGAAGACACTTGTAGGTTGACTGGTCCTTTTAGATTGTAAATAAAACGGCTATGTTTGTGTTGTGAACACTGGGACTCCTGGTTCCTATCACTACCGTTACGACTTGTCTGAGCCGGTAAGTTTCAGTATCATGTACCATTGATAGGTACCATTTCATATCAAAACACTCTGAATGATCATGTTTAAATAAAACCACTGAATTGTACAGATATTTTGGAAAATTTGTTGTATTCCGCTTTAAGATTTTTATCCATTATTTATTTATTTATTTATTTATTTATTTCATTTCTTTTAAAATCTGTCTCCTTTATCCATTATTTATAACAACTGCAGATCTAATACACATGTCTAACTTGTGTGTATAAGAGTGCTATATTTATACTTATACAGGACTATTAAAGTTTAAAATTAGGTTAAAGAGGTTAGGAAAAAAATCTCTACAATATTCATATGATCCATGCAGTAACTCAAAAAGTGCAAAAGGAAAGTGCAAGGAAACACTCTGATATATATTATATGGTACTGTATGGTTGCATTGTAGTACAATACAAGCAGAAACTGTTGAACAGGTGGAGCTTTAAATGATGATGGCATGGCCTGAAGAGGAACTGAAGCTAGGAGATTACAGAAATAATTCTTAGTTGTAGCCTTATATGACAGTATTGCATGTCTGTATGTGTGTGTGTGTTTGTGAGAATGAAGGAGAGAGAGAAAGTGTTTGTGTGTGTGTGTGTGTGTGTGTGTGTGTGTATGTGTATTTCGTGTGCATTCATGTAGGTTGAATCAGCAAGAGGATAAAGTGCTGACTGTCCACTTTTCATGCACCGAACCCTGCGCAGGACCCCAGGGTGAACCAGAGAACAGGAATTTGAAGTTCGTTCCCCCCCAAGGAGCTCCCTTTCCTCTCTCTACAAACAAACTTCCATCGCC
Source organism: Brycinus macrolepidotus (assembly GCA_037974445.1). NCBI lineage: Eukaryota > Metazoa > Chordata > Actinopteri > Characiformes > Alestidae > Brycinus > Brycinus macrolepidotus. The sequence continues at coordinate 4,975 of JBBPCZ010001310.1, forward strand.
ACTCCTGTCAACCTTTCACACAGCTTTGATCCCTGACATCTCTTCCAAGTGCCTGCAAAGCAGAGTGTTTATGCCCACCTGTGTGTGTGTGTGTGTGTGTGTGTGTGAGAGAGAGAGAGAGAGAGAGAGAGAGAGAGAGAGACCTCATGCCTCCAAGAAAAGGAAGGACAAAAAATACCATGCTAGCAATGCAACATGAAAAATGAGGTGATAATTGTAATAAATGTTCAATTAAAAAAAAAACAGTTGGAACTTTGACTTCATGCTTTATCCCTTCATCAAACAAAACAAGGTTTAAAATTAAATCAGTAAAAATTTTGCTCCAGTTTATAGTTCCAGCTACAAGCTGTTCACTGTGGTCTATGCCTGTGCAACGGACTGGCAGCTCTCCATCAGATTCGGTGCACTCCCCTTAGCTAATCAGACACTACCGGCTCAAGGCGGCCAGAGAAAATGCCTTTAACACTGCTTTAAAACAATTTTTTTTTCTTAAGAATATCATTTTATTGAGTTTAAGATAAAAAGGTTGAATGCACACAAGACTGTAGAGTAGGTGAGTAGGTCAGTTCCACATGATTTATACTGAACCAAACTTTGTTTACCTACTATACTTAAGTTTGTGGAAAGTCCAATCGAAATGTCATTTTTATGGAGCATAACCATAATCAAGAACAGAGTGTGCAATCTTATCCTCATCGTCTTTCCCCCACATTAATCCTGTCCCCAAGCCAGACTTATGAATACAAGGATTCTTTAAACCCTGCACCCCTCTGGGTAAGAGCTGGAAGTCCGGTTTTGGACAACAGTACTGCAAACAAACAAATCAGAACGATTTTAAACATGGCTAACACAACATTATTTGCTAATACAGTTGAGGCACTAATTTTAAATCCATTAGAGATGAATCATTTTGAAAATTAAACGTTAGGTGGACATAATGCCAAAACATACATGGGTGCTTCACTAGTCTGGTTTATTACTGATGAATGGATTTTGATTATTCTGGTCACTGAGGTCTTTTAGCTTGGTAGGTGAATCTATATTGGCATGCCATTTAATATATCTAGTGTTAATTGTTGAATGCTGCACTGATTCAGTATGCACTGTCCAGCTGTTTTATCCAGATATTTAATTTTGCTGCTTTGTCTGTCCTGTAAAACGCATAACATATATACCACGATGTTAATCAATTTTATTTTGTTTTATGCAAGGCACTTCTTGGAGCTGGCATGTAACTCACGTAAAGGAATAATTAAGATTCACATAATAATGTTGCTAACAATGAATAGAAGCTAGTCCATTAGCATGACATTATTTGAGAAATGATTTGAGGTAGGTGTCTGCTGGCTACTGTCTTTCATTCATTGCTATTGCTATTTTTCGTATCTATTCCATCATACACGTGACTCGAAAACACTGCTGACTCCTCAATGGTGAGAGAGAATGGTCACAAGGAACACCCAACATCCTCAGACATCCTGCATCCTGCACAAACCTGCCATTTTTAAAAACGTCAAACTACTTTGTCAGCTGCAAATTAACTGTTGATCGATTCTCCATTCCCTAAAATATTACCATCTCTTTAATGTAACATTGCTAACGTGTTTGTTGCCTGGATGACAATACCATGACAGTTTCTTGCGGCATCACCAGCTGCATCAAGAGGGTACAAACGCAGTAGAAAAAAAAAAACAAGGTGCCAGAAATCGAGTACTGTTGATAAATAACAGCACCACACTGTCAGCTGGCAAAACTATGACAATCCACGGATCAGATGTGTTTATTAATGTGTTTTTCAATATTACTGGTACGCAAAATTCCAATATGCTTGTAGTCCGTATCTTACATTCACACTGTTAAATGCAACTGAATTATGAAACATGTAACATTTAATATTTAGATATCTGGATATTTATTATTCATTCGGAAGCGAGCTCATTAAAAACAAAAGAAAAGAAAATCCTAAATTGAACTGAATTGCGATGAATCAAGTTTTTTCTTTTTATTTTTTTTTTGTTACACCCCTAGCATGCAATGTGTGTATACGTGTTTGCAAGCTAGAAGCTGATATACAAGATGTTTTGTTTAACCACCCTAGGGGCTACTCCACTCCGTCTCTCTTTCTATCTCCCCCTCCGTTGTTCAATAATGCGGACCTGGGATCGATCCGCTGCTGATTGGTGGAGGTCTGTGGGGGATATAAGTGCGCCTGCTTTAGAGGAGACTATGTGTGTTCATTATTTGTGATGCAGGCGCGCTTATTTGGAAAACAGCCCTTGAAAAATAGCGGCCTTTCGAGGCTGGGGAATAAAATGCGCAGCTGGGCTACCAGATAAAATCCTCAGTGCAGTGGTGTCTCATCACATGTCTAGATTAGAGGAGCCTCTTTCACTGTTTAATGCTTCAGAAACACAGTAGGAAAAAGCGAGTGAAGCAGATTATTACTGCAGAATACATCTATACACACATTTACATACATGATTTATACTGGGTGGAGAGTTAAGTGGAGCTGAGTGTGTACAGAAATAGACTGAGTGTGTGTAGGTGAGTTTGTGTGTCTATTAAGACAATATATCATTTGTTAATCATTATGTCAGCGTCGGCCTTCGCAATACTGATGAGGCAGAAGTTTGCTATGTGCAAACGAGCCTCTAACCAATCCCTGAATGTTTTAAGTGTTCTGGACAGCCAGACCAATCACAGATGTCCATCTGACTGAATCATAGCAGTCACATGATCAATCACAAGCCAATAATAAATGACATATCAAGAGTATGTAGCATTATACTTGCAATGTGCATATGGTCCATATTGTGCAGCTCTAGTACACGCTTAGGAGAAAAAAGGTGCCACAACAATGCTTTTTTTTCAGACTCCGATTTCTTATTTACAAAAATGGTTCTTTAAAGACTGCGGTGGGGCCCCGGGATAGGCCCTGGGTTCCTGCGACCCTAGTGAGGAATAAACGGTTACAGAAAGTTAGTGAGAGTGAGTGAAAGGGTTCTTTAAAGAACCATTCACAGAAAGACTCTTTAATAAACCAAAAATGTGGAGGTGAAAAATAGGTGTTATTGTGACCAATTCCGTCACCATGCACTTTTCAGAATACAGTCAAATTCAAAGGTTTGGATGCCCCTGGTCAAATTAGATATTTTGTTGGATTTATGCGTGAAAATAAATGCATATAATTAATAAAAAACACAACCCTTCACATTTCAGTGCACAATTACTGTTTATTTGTTGAATTTAACATTTTGGGAAAAAATGTAACGGATCCTTTTTTGTCAGTATGTGAAATTCAGCTAGTTGACAAAATCAACAAAGCCTTGTTTGCCCATTCCATACACAAGCCTAAAAACTAAAATATAAACTAAATATTGCAATACATAATGTATTCTGAAGTATTGTTTTGGTTTGTTTTTGGCCATTCTGGCTACCGTCAAGGCCTGGCGCGTAGGACTGAGGGAGAGAGAGAGATTAGTAATGATAATGCAAGGTTGTTAGTTTACTAAGGAGTGAAGGATTGTGAGAATATGAGTATAGATTAGCTGTCGAAATGAGCGAGGGAGTAAACAGGCCTGATCAATGGCAGCCTGGCCTCCATTCCAATTAAACCAACATGCAAATCAGCCAAAACAATCACCCACCTTCGCCGTACACACACACACACACACACACACACACACACACACACACACAACATGCACTCCCAGAAAGGCATTAACACTTGAGAAAGAAGAATTTCACTGACTTTAACATCATACAAATACAAAAAAGTGATTCTCTTTATAACAGGGTGACAGAGATACACACATACTTGGACATGGGGACACACACACACACACACACACACACACACACACACACACATGCGTGTTCTTGGTTGGCCAGTGGTGACTCCTGATATTTACAGGCCTCATTAACCCAGCTGATGGATGTAGGCTATGAGAAATCATTCACCTCATGACTGTAGTTATGCGAATGTACAACCACACGTGCATTCACACACACCACACACACCTTTAGCTTCATCATCGAGTCCTGACAGAGCTTGTCTCCTCTTGCGGCGGTGACCTCATCAATGCCGATGAGCTTGGCCTTGTAGCGCACACCATCGCCCTTAAAACGCTTTATCAGAGCGGCCTCACTGCGGTCCTGCCCTGGGGGGGGGGGTTGAGAAAGAGAGGGAGAAAGAGAAAGAGAAAGGGAGAAAGACAAAGTGTGTGAGTACAACTAGTAACTGAAGCTCACAGTACAAGGACACTGCACCCACAAATAACAAATACATATGGATGCAATGTTCTTTCCCCACGTTTCACAATAATCATGCTTCACATACCACACACAAAGACACTATAACAGAAATGCACAAATAAACAAAGGGGAATGCACATTCCTGCTGTATATAAAGCAGCGTGGGATCACTGACTGCTTATGCTGTAGGCACCAAACTGAAGTGAAGGAAAAGAGACTCCAATAGAACGACAATGCTTGAGGTACATGCTGTAAATGTGCATATTATCCCACACTACAGCAGAATCTAGCTGTGCCAGAGAGTCTGCAGTGCAGCTTTATGAGTTAACCCTCATAACAACTTAGAGGTCAAAAAGAGGTTTGTGTGTGCGTGTGTGTGTTTGTGCATGTGTGTGTGTGTGCTGTGTGTGTTTGTGCACACATGTAATAATGTGTATTATGTGTTGAAAAACAATCTGCCCAGGTGTGTAACCTATTCTTACAGAGCCTAAGGCTACACACAGCCACAGCTAGAGAAAAAGAGTGAGAGAGGGAGAAAATGGCATAGAGAGAGAGAGAGTGTGTGTACAAGGGCTGATACCCTTTCAGTATCTGTAATTGTTCAGGACATGTGATAATCCTGGCCATAGAGTTTAGTGTATTAATATTCAGCAGTGTGGAAGAGAACGTGTCTGGAGGGCAGCTGAGTTTTAAATGGACCGTAATGAATGCACCTCGCTGTTTAAGCTACAAACACCCTCCGTCCTCTGACCCGCCTGTCTCAGTCAGCCAGATAACCAGGAAAAAGTGCCTGTGCCTGCCCTGTGTCCCTAGGGCCAGTGTCAGTGTTTGTTAGCTGTGTGTGTGTGTGTGTGTGTGTGTGTGTGTGTGTGTGTGTGTGTGTGTGTGTGTGCATGTGAAGGCTCAGGACTAATTGGCTCTGTTTGTCTCCACTCCACTGGGCACGAGCGAGTTAATTGGTCTCTGTCCTCTAGGAGCTCATTGATTGGTCAGTCCAGTTTGCCAATTAAAGTCAATGTGAGCAGGGTATGGGAGGAGATGGGACTGTTTTCTGAGCTGTGATTGGCTAGTGGAGGTGTGCTGTGATGTGCGACCTGAACCTAAATTATCATCTCAAACCAGACCAAGGGACAGAGCTGCTCTCTCGCTCTCTCCCTGTTATTCTCTTTCCATCACTGTGTCTTTCTTTGTCATTTTCTTTGTGTGTCTTTTCTTTCTGTCACTCTGTCACTCACCGCCGTTTCTCGCCCTCTCATACTTTAACTATCCTTGTTACAGAAGCATACACTTTCCCTCTCTCCCTCCTGGCTAGTGATCTTGTGTTGACCTTGCTCTAACACACTCCTCACAATGTTATCAATTGTGGAACCTTAATGGCTGCTCTTGCCTCAGAAAATAAGGGGTCAGAATTGCACTAATTGAGAGTATGAGGGACAACTCTGATAGCAATGTGATACATACAAATAAACATGGCCTGAGCTGCTGCTCAAAAGACACTGAAGGAAATCCACATGGTTCTGAGAGGCGACAGATGGCATGGACTTTACAACAAGGCCTGCAGTTGAGATGGGAGAAGAGGCCCTCAGTATTTCCGCTCTTTTTGATTTTTTAAAAAGAAATATTGAATTTGTGGTAAAAACAGCATGTGTCCTTATGAAGACCAACCAAATGTCCCCACTCCTGCAGATTTTACTAAATCACTATCACTATAGGGACACCTGATCCCCATAAAGAGATAAATACAAGGCACATGCACACAAACACCGTCACAGTAAAACGTATGTACTGCATGTTTAAAAGATCGTGCACACCTGTTCTTCTAATGTTTCTACTGAAATGAAGGGTATTACTTGTGAATTTGCCCCACCTTTGCTGCAGTAACACCTTCTCCTCTTCTATGAAGTCTTATAGTACTTTACACTATACTTTACACTACACCACAAAGACCACTCCAACTTATCCCAAAGGTACTGAGTGGTACAAAGTCACTCCAAAAATTGCAGTTCCAGTGCTCTACAGCCTAATGCTGAGGCAACTGGTGGCCTAGTGGTTAGGGAGTTGCCGCTGCCGTCAGAATGCCGTGGGTTTGAATCCCAGGACTGCTAGTGTCACCCTTGACAAAGGTACCGTCCCCTTACACTGCTCCCTTGGCGCCCCCTGTTGGTGGCAGCCCACTGCTTCACTTGATGTATGGGTTAAATGCAGAGAAAGAATTTCACATTGTTCACACTGTGTGCTGTGCTGTGGTGTGTTCACGCATGACAATAAGGGCAACTTTACTTTATACCTCTCCTTTACTCTGGGAATTCTTTATAATTATCTAAAGAGATGATACAAGCTGTGTGTGCAATGGGCACACCTTAAAGTAGTAGAATTCAGTAATTACTAGGTGTGTCTGGATACTTTTGGACATACAGAATAGCAGCAGGCCTATTCCACTGCTCAGCACTACAGTTCACTCAGGCTAGCCAAAGAATGTTCAGCATAAGTGGTAGAGTAATACAGATCTCATCCTTCCTCTCTCTACACTCTGCTATAAGAGCTCTCTGGGTGTATGGAGCAGAAGGCTAATGACCATTGAGATAACTGCAAAGTGCCAAGAAGAGCACTGAGCTTGTCCATTACAGCAGTGTGCACGTTACTGCCCTCTAGTGCTCTGTGGCAGAAAGACACAACAACCGGTTGTCATTGACCCCAACCTTTGACCAGGCAGTAAAAAATCGCCACAAAACAATTTCCAAGAGTCATAAACCCACACACTGAACACCAGGTACACAAATAAGTTATACAGAAGCAACAACTGGAGCATGCTGCACTTTAGCTTGAACTCAATTTGAACTACAAATGTGTACCTCCCCAGAAAGCTTCACCAGGCACACAAATTTCAAGTGGCAGGGAACACAAGACATCAGACTGTAGCCTAGAAACATGAACCTACAGTTGGAGTTATAACACCGTCATCTTTATGTCAGTAATGAAACACTTAAATAAGCAACACTACTAAAAGGCATAGCAATACCTTTCTGATGCAGATCCCTGATGATATTTCTGATATTTCTGATCAAATTAGCTGCTATGGCAGAAGTCAACAAACAATCGCAGTGCAGTAATTATGTATGTTTAGTGATGAACTATGTATAGCCCAACAAAATAATCCCTTTTGATTTTAGAGTTTACAATATATGAGAATATTTACAAACATCTGGCAGCTATTTTGCATTTGAAGCTGAACAGCAGCAGAAATACACCCACACATTAGAGAACTTTGTGGACACGTGAATGCTCCATCTCCATCTGTACTTTACTGTCGATAAAAATAAAAGTAAGCCTGTTGCACTCATACTCCCTCTGTGAGGCTTTTTTCACTTTGGGGAACGTGTTGCTAGCATGTTCAGGACAGCGGCAGAGCCTGCTTTCAGCCAAAAGCAGAGAAATAAGCAATGGAAACAGCTGAAACAGAAAATAACACAAATACAATTCGATTACTTCATTGATTCTATAATAAATACAAATGAACTATTATGTAAGAGCATGGTGTGGATTTTATTGAGTCACTCTCAAATAGATGTTTTTAATAATATAAGTTACTTACTTTTATTCAGGCTATTAGGGCTATCATCTCATGACCCTCAAATCTATATCATGTAACTTCAGAGCACTTCTACATACATTTCTACATCAAAACATGTGAAAAGAAAACCATTGCTTCCATTTAATGCAACTACACAAACATGAGTATCATTTATTACCACCAATCCTTTTGGAAAAATATCACATTCAAATTTAAAGAACCGATGCCGTTCACAAAAGCCATTGATCCGTGTTATAAATTTGGCAAATGCAATTTGAAACAAGAAAAAAGGGCCGATTCATCTCACATATGCTGTCTTCACACACACAAAACCCCACTTTTTGTCCCTTAAGAGCAAAACCCATTATGACATTTTATAAAAGCTTCGTGGGCCGCATTCAAGACGCGGCATGAAAACCAATAAAACAGGAGTACAATAGGACAGCGTGGAAATAAAGGGATAGAACCTCTGTCAGGGCATACACACAAAGAAAAATACACACATACACTCATTTCATTACTTGCAGGCTGGCATCCCTGATGGCAGCGCTTCACAGTGCCAGGAGAACACACGCGCAGCCTAATGACTCCCAACAAGATTTTTCATTTTCTTACAAGCACGCAGGCCGTTTCTTTATTGAATTAAGCCTTGCCTTTCTCTCCCACTCACTTTGTTCTCTCTCCTCACCTTGTCCCCACTCTCTCTCTCTCTCTCTCTCTCTACCTCTCTGTACTTCATGTTACTATACAGCGTGTACCCAAGTTACTGGCTGACCTTGTGTGTTTTGTTTAAAGGTATACAATATGGATTTTCATCCTATTCTTCATTAGTCAAATTTGAATCATACAATCAATCACCACTGACTATCATTTTGACATTCTTTCTTCTGCTTAGAAAACCTCATTGACTTAAAACTCACAATAGAACTCAGTGGTCAGCTGATTCAGACCATGTCCAGTGGCTTCTATTATGCATGCATACCATAATGTAATTTTTTGTCCATGGTATTCACACCTCTGCTGCAGATGCTGCAGATAATGATTCAGCTGAACAAATGCTTTAAGGCCTAAATGTTGTAAAACCATAAAAATCTCTCTGAAAAAAAGAACACAAGCTAAGGTGTGTTTTGTTTATCATTTCAGGTTCAAAGATGAAAATCAGAATTAATATTCTGGAGAGCAGATTCACAGGCTGTGCTGCGTGATAGTGCCTCTGTCGTTTGAAGTGGCTTTAAAATATCGAGTTCATTAGACTTCAAAGAATGCCCCAGCCGTATTCAGCGTGAATCTGACACGACTCTGCTCCCCCCGCTGAGACGCACTACACCACGGAGAGACGATTTCAGACAACAACACACAAACACATCCACTCACACAAGATTACACAGTGCTGCCCATTGTGTTTGATTTTCACAATGTGTATCTGTAATGCTGTTGTGTTCTAAGAGAGAGAGAGAGAAGGGCAAGCACATTTAAAAGGAACCCAATTCATTTAGTATAAAATTTGAATACAAGGAATGTTTATCCTCCTCTCTCTTGGTGTTTCTCCCTTTCTCTCTCTTTCCTCAACCAACCATTTATCATTTCTTTCCACCTCTTCCTGTCTCTCATTATCTCTCTCGTTCTTGTCCCTTTCTCTCCTTCCCCTTCAATATATCTATCTTTTCCTAGCTTTCCCTTTATCTACCTCTCCTTCTTGCCTCTTTTTTTCTATCCCCTTCTTTATTTTTTTCTTTCTATCTATCTATCTATCTATCTATCTATCTATCTATCTATCTATCTATCTATCTATCTATCTATCTCTTCCTGTCACTCCCTTTATCTATCTCTCCTTCTTGCCCTTCCTCTCGTTCCCCTTCCATCCCTCCATTCATCCATATATACATATTCCTTTATATGTATCCACTCATTTCTCCTCCTTCATCCATCCTTCTGTGTGTCTTGCCTCTTTATTTCATTTCTCTTTTCTCTCTCCGCCTCTCACCCTCCTCATCTCTTCTTTTTGTCTCTCTCTCTCCCTGTCTGCCAATACCTCCGCCCTACCTGTCCAGTTCTGATTGATGCATACAGTCACAGGTTATTAATCAGGTGAGGTATTAATCAGGGTGTGGCGTGTGCATGTGTGTGTGTGTGTGTGTGTGTGTGTGTGTGTGTGTGTGTGTGTGTGTGTGGTATTAATCATTCCTTCATATGAGCGCTCAGAATCTAATAGCTCTCGCTGCCTAACAGTCATTATAAATCACTGAGTTTGGTGTATGCACATGTGTGTGTTCCCGCACACAAGGCAGGTGCAGGTCTCCTCCTTCATCTTCTCAGTCATACTCCCTGACTTCTCCGGGTGAAATTCCACACAAATCAGCAGAGAGTGAGACACATAGACAGAGAAATAGACAGACAGAGGGAGAGAGCATGGAATCACTCCTCTTACTATAGTAGCCCCCTTGTCAGCACACTTATTCAGCACATCTATCAGAAAGAATGGTTGTAAAGCAGCCTGGCACCCTTCATTTCATTCATCATCAACGCAGCACCACGCAGCACTTCATTCAGCAACAGACAGAAACTACAGCCAGCCTCAGCCTGTTAGCCAATCACAGAGGGAGGGAGAAAGACAGGGAGGAAAGGGAGTACAAGAAATGACTGACACAGGAAAGGGTGAGAGAGAGAGAGAGAGAGAGAGAGAGAAACAGAGAGAAAAAGTGAGGAAAAGAGGATAAGGGAGAGGTAAGTGAAGGGGAGGGGTTGAGAGAAAAAGAGAGAAGAGAAAGCAAGAAAGAGAAACAGAGGGCAACAGGAAGAAAGAGAGAGAACAGAGAGAAAGAGAACGGCAAGCCAGCAGAGAGAGTAATAAATGTCAGAGAGACTCTGCAGTATTAAATAACCTAAACCTGTGTCCGGACACATGCAGAGGTTTCCATCCACTGGCGACATTTCAAGGTCCCTCACACACACACACACACACACACACACACACACACACACACACACACACACACACACACACACACACACACA
>JBBPCZ010001346.1:0-5000 GCA_037974445.1 Brycinus macrolepidotus
AACCAGTGAAGAAACAGGTGCAGATGATTCCAGATGATCAGGCGGTGATCAGTATACCGGTGGTGCTGAATGCTGAGCGGTTGGAACTCCTTTATCTAGGCTCCTTGTATCTTTAGCCACTTTGCAACCTGTTGCAGTAAAACATTTGTTCCAGGATCTTTCATTTAATCTACTTCATAAGCCAAAGATGAGACAGTTTGACAGACAGAAAATAATACTTTTGCATCAGCAAGGTGATTTAAAATCATTTCTTGAATATTCTCAGAGCTCATAACCTGACACCAAGGCGTTTTGACGATACCTGTCCCACCTCCCCCACGTGTTCGGGGGTTGGGACTCTGATGAATATTTGAGGAAAGGTCACTAAAGTTTGGGCTGTTAGAATGAAAGTTAACCTGTTTTTACCAATACAGCGGTATGTGAGGTTCTAATAAATAAATGTGACAAAGAACATATAGCGCTGCTCTGCAGAACCATGTCGGAACAGACTGGATCAGACAACAGACTTCAAACGTCTGACGGATGAAAACTTCAAAGAAGGTGTTTCGTTCCTGCCGTCTTGGTGACGCCCTGTATCTCCGCCGTTATTTCTGTTTTATTTTTATAAAACCTAAAGAAAATATAACTCAGGAGGGAAAACCTCCTTATTAACCCCTCATGGTGCTCTCTCTCTCTCTCTCACTCACACTTTTTCTCTCTTACTCTCTTTCTTTTTCTGCACTCTCTCTCTCTGTGCACTTTCTCTGTCTCTGCTCTCTCTTTCTCTCTCTCTCTTTCTGTTCTCTCTCTCACTTTCTGTACTCTCTCTCTCTCTCTCCCCCTTCTCTCTCTCCCTCTATAGTTTTGTTGGCGTGAACTGGGTTTACCTGCTGTAGTTATTAAAAGTGGTTAAAAATAATACTTACAAATACACATGCAGACAAATAACATTCTATAAATATGTATTTTTATGTGATTTTATGTCATTTTATGATCGGAACTTATGATTATGACCTTCCTAAAAATAACATTAGCAAAACATTGCTAAAGAAAGGTCTCTAAAGGGTCGACAACAATCCTGGCTGAATGATAAATGGGTGAAAAGGAGGTTTTTGACTTTTGCACTTTTGTCTTTAAGGCACTGTGACTAAATCACCCCGTTTAACTCTCTGCGCTAAAGAGCCTTTTTGGGGCTTTGGGGGGCTTTTGGGGGCTTTTCAAGCCTTTTCAGAGGCTGTTTGAGGTTTTTGTTCTCCGTCTGTTTGAGACGGTGGTGTACATTAATGCCTACTGAGCAAACCTGAATGCTGGCACAACGGCTCCAGTTCAGGCTCCAACTCCGACTCTGACTCCGACCCAGGCTCAGACTCTGACTTAGACTCCAGTTCAGACTCTGACTCCGACCCAGGCTCAGACTCTGACTTAGACTCCAGTTCAGACTCTGACTCCGACTCCAGCTTAGACTCCAACTCCAAGTCAGACTCCGGTGCCAACATCAGGTCAGACTCTGACTCCAGCTCTGACTCCAACTCGACTCAGACTCAGTCTCTGACCCCAACTTGACTCAGACTCCGTCTCTGACTCCAACTTGACTCAGACTCAGTCTCTGACTCCAACTCCGACTCCGAGTCAGACTCCGGCGCTGACTCCAGATCAGTCTCTGACTCCAACTCCGACTCTGGGTCAGATTCCAACTCCGACTTGAGCAGCTGTCGGTGTTCAGGTTCCTAGCTGGTTGGAGGCCAGTCAGTGCAGAACTCAAAGCTGAGTGTCTTTCTGATTTCCCATCTGCAGCACCTGGAATAAAAAACACATGGGCTTTTGACAGGACTGTGTTTTCACACACCTGTAGCTCATTTGCATAAATCGCTGGAATTCTTTACACCTTTAAACAGTTAGGTCCCCCATAACCACCCAGGAATTAATCTAACATTAGCTAGCTCTGTTCACTGACAGAATAAAAAATAGAATGCATGTTATTTTTCACATTGTCAAAAGTGAGCTCGTGGACATAGACAACAGTGTTAAGCATTTACAGTACTGTACAAAAGTCTGGAGCCCCCCTCATTTCTTCATATTTTCCTTGAATCTTTCCTCTTTTAACAGTGATTAATGTTTTCGGTCTGTTCTTTGCTGGACTTCTCCAGGACCACGCTGGAGCTGCTCTCCATCTGACCCTTAACTTGTAACCATAAGATCAGCTTTGGCGTCGTTTACTTTTACTAATAAAAGTGTTTTTTGGGGCAGAAAAACATTTTTCCATGTGAAGAGCTGCCAAATGTTCTAACAACCATCCAGCGTTCATGATTTCATCATCTTGGGCAACACCCCCCCTTAAGGAGAGATAATTGCACAAACATACACACGCAAACACACACACACACACACACACATACACACACTTGCATATGCAGGAGCAGTATTTGTCCTGGTATCTCAGCAAATCAAAACAACACGTCCGAGTTCCGACAGCGGCTTCTTAGAATCCTCCCACTGCTGTTGGGGCTAAAAAACAGCAATTTGTCGGCACTTGTCTCATCTTAATCAGCTGGGAAAGACACGGAGGAGAAAAGAGCACACACACACACACACACACTCACACACAAAACAAAATATGAGAGGGGTGTGTGTGGAAGTAAAGACGTGAGGTATAAATAGAGTCGACCGGGGGAAGGCAGCGTTTGCCCACCAGGGTGCTCATTACCCCCCGTCAAACAGGTCCTGCCTCCCCTATAAACACCACTATTATCTTTAGCAGTCGCTCCTCAGAAACAGGCCCTGCCAGAGCCCCGGCTCCTCACTGGCGGGGCGCGTTTCAGAGCTGGCAGCTTTGTGGAAGGCTGGAGGAACCGGGAGAAGGGCTTCTTCTCTGGCTTTCTGGATAATTAGGATGGTTGTGAAGCTCTTGGGTTGTGGAGTGGGCGGGTGTGCACTCTGTACTCCTTCGCAAGAAAATGGCAGAGAAAAAGAATAGTTTTTCTGAAGTCAGTGATCTGCAAGCGCTTAATGGTGCTGAACTGGCCTTTTAAGACCAAGCATGAGATTCTGGACCAAAATGTGTAAGTGTGAGCCTAAAAATCCACCAATTGCAGAATAGGAATGTTACAAGTAGCCTAATCCGAACTAAAAGAGCAGCAATGCCTCTGTTCAGTGGTGGAAGTCCAGCAGGGGGCACCGTCAAGGTTGGTGGTTGAATGTGGCTTAGACCCTGTTTGCACCTGGTCACTCCATGAGTATCAGGATTATATCTGGATTGTTCTGATCCACATTAAACGTGCAGGTGTGAACAAGACGCATTTAAACCAGATTTAAATTCGAATCACTCAAACTCCTTCAGGAGATTCTGAGACACATCCAGACACACGTTGTAGCAGTGAGGACACATTCAACACCCAGAAACCCTCCCAGTGCTGTCACAACGCCCCCTGCTATTCTGCTTATGGAAGACAGCGCCCCATCCAGACCGTTGCCACTAAATGTAGCATTGTTGCTCCTTCAGTTAATCTCCTGACGTGAGTTTCACCTCTGAGTGTGATTTTAATTCCGTCTCCACTCTGGAGAAGTTGCTCAACTCAAATTTAGCTCCAGCTTGGCTAAACTTCACCTTTGCCTCGTGTTTCAACACACGCGGTTCATGACGATAACAATGCATGAGATCATTATTCTAACCTGCCTCTTCCGTAAACACTGACACTGTTGCTGCAAAACTGGGCTTTTCTTTAGAGCAGATCAGAAAAAAACAACAAATTGGCTGTTGTAGAACTGATTTGCAGATCCACTACATGATGGGATTTCAGTCTGACTGACTGGAGACACATTTGAGTGCTGAGTGTGAATACAATGTGCACAAATCTGATCCAGAAACAGGTCACATGACTACAGCAGGTGTAAACGGGGTCTGAAGGCTGTTAGTGTGATTGTTGTTCTTCGTAAGTTTTATTTGTTTTATCTTTATGGCTGTATTTTGGCACCGCTTCTCCTCCTACAGTTTTTGATATCTTGGCACTATTCCAACTCTGACATGCGCAGTATACCCTGCCCCCGCCCAGTGCACTTGTACACAACCTTTCAGTCAGATAATCAGGAGACGAATATTGATCATTTAAAGACTCTTCTTGTAAGCACTGATCGTGTTGCTGCAAAACTGGGCTTTTCTTTAGAACAGAACAGAAAAGCAAGGAGGAACTGTTGGCTGTTGTAGATGAGCTGATTTGCATATTAGCCACATAGCGATGGGATTTCCGTCTGACTGACCGGAGATGCATTTGAAAACTGAGTAGAAACACATAAATCCCATAAAATCCAATCCAGAAACAATGCACATGATGAGAGGAGGTCTGAGGGACTCTGTATGACGTTCAATGTGCCATTAAATGTTCTACAGGCTTCAGCTCCCCAACGGACTGTACAAAAACGTCTCCATGACATCCAGCTGAGGCTTTCAGGCTCCTCAGGTGAGCGGCAGGTGAGGTTTTCTGCTTTCAGGCTCAGCAGGAGGGTCAGAGGAACATGGGGGGACTCCATGGTGGGAGAACTGGTTCAGCATGAACACCCATTTGAATGATGTCAACAGGGACAGGAACAGCTCTGGATAAGAAAGGGAGAGAGAGAGAGAGAGAGAGGGAGAGAGAGGGAGAGAGAGGGAGAAAGAAGGAGAGAAAGGGAAAAGGGCAGCATTAATTTTCTGCATTGCTTATTCTAACCAGGGTGGGAGGGAGTGATGCAGCCTGTCCCACCAAATCTCACAGGATAAAGGCTCTTGGTAAATTACTTGAAAGAAATAATTATTAAAAAAAAAATCGAATGTACACCCTAACCCCACCCTGTCCTCATTTTGCCAGATGTGGGCAGTAACCAAGCCATTCCCTGCATTATCCAATTAAAAATAATGATTCCTAAGCCATTTGTTAAGTAATTAATGTTATTTAAAAACCCAACAATGAATAGAGAATATATCAAATGTTAATGTCCTCCTCGTCACTTGTAAAGTGCAATCTTTCTACTCCCAATGGTTTGTCTAT
>JBBPCZ010001346.1:10000-15807 GCA_037974445.1 Brycinus macrolepidotus
GCCAGTGTTCATAAGACTACATGGCATATACATAAACCTTTCATAATCTCTGACATAATCCTAAACAAACATTTATAAAGGTTTACTACAATATGCGTTGGCTGTCATAACATTATCTCAGGGGAAATGAAATCAGAATTGACTAAAGCAGACTTTATAACAGATGATGTTTGGTGGAATAAGCCTTTGTAAATATTTATGTGGGTTTATGTCAGTTGTCATGAAGCTTTATGAATGCTGGTCAGATTCGATGTCACTCTGCTTTAGAAGGACATGAACAGTGTCATTTTTGGCCTTGAAGGTCTTGAAAACCAAAAATAGCCTTTAATACTGTCGAGCTAAATGATTAATTAAACATTAAGGTTCATCCTCTTTGACTTTGCTGCGCTGTTTGAACTGGAGCCGCAGAGCTAAGAGAGAGACTGTCGCAGAAACACACTTCACATCCAAGAGTGTGTAGACACCTGCTGATCCAGAGTTTCTTCTGAAATCAAGGGCATTAAAGAAACAGTCTGGCAAAAAAAATGTTTTCCACTGAGTCCAGATGTGGTCAATCAGTCTAGACACATTTAGAGTCCTAAGTCTTCTCCTTTACAAGGTTAACAGCTACAAGGTTAACATTGCTAACACTAGAAGTCAATAGTCACCCAAATCTTTTCATCACCCAAAACTTCTCTGGACCCTCAAACTACATCCAGCTCTTCATTAAAGTGGATCAGACTTGTGTTGGTGGTTTAGGACACAGGATGACTTACTGTGAGCTGTAAAAGTGATCTAAACTTCTTCATTAAAGTGGATCAGACTTGTGGACATGGTTTAAGACACAGTAAGACTTATTGTGAGCTGTAAAAATGAACCGAACATCAGCGTGGCGCTAAACTTTGTGGCACCTTTTTACACAACAGGGTCTGTTTTCACAACCGCATCAGGAGCAGGAGCGCTGATCTAGAGTCAGTTTCTGTGATGTCATAAATAGGGAGGAATCTGATCTCAGATCAGGTCCTGCTTTATGAAAAGCAGTCCTGGTGTCGTCTGAAACAGCAGCCTGTAGTGTTGAAGTTCAGCTCATTTTTACAGCTCACAGTAAGTCATAATGTGTCCTAAACCACATCCACAAGTCTGATCCTCCTTAATGAAGAAGTTCAGTTCATTTTTACAGCTCATGGTAAATCATACTGTGTCCTAAATCACGTCCACAAGTCTGATCCACTTTAATGAAAGATTTCAGTCCATTTTTACAGCTCACAGTAAGTCATACTGTGTCCTAAATTACGTCTACAAGTCTAATCCACCATATTGAAGAAGTTCGGTTCATTTTTACAGCTCCCAGTAAGTCATACTGTGTCCTAAACCATGTCCACATGTCTGATCTACTTTAATGAAGAAGTTCAGTTCATTTTTACAGTTGACAGTAAGTCACACTGTATCCTAAACCATGTCCACCTCACAAACGGTCAGAGAGACACTTCAAGATCTTGTGGAAAACATTTTCAGAAGGTTGGAGGCTCTTGCAGCTGAAAATGGGGGAATTCCATATTAATGCCAATTGTTTTGAAAATGGATGTCCAACAAGCTTATTTAGGTATGTTGGTCAAGTGTCCACATACTTTGGGCCACACAGTGCAAATAGCTACTCAAGGTGTTTTCACAGGACCATTTTTTTTTTTGGGGATGGTCCATGCTGGTTTCTCTAGGAACATTTTATGTTTTGGTTTACAGCCTCTGATAACATGAACTTTTTACTAAATTCTACAACCTTACACTGTTAAACTATACACTTTTGAGCTCTAAATTGATGTAAAGTATAATGTTTGTGCATCTTGCCTATTAGTTTTGCTTTGCATTGTTCCATTTAAAGCATTTGGTTCAGTTAAATGAACAAATCAGTTACAGCATGAAGCATTGTTCATTGTGATGAACCATTGTTGATGGTGCAGATGTCTCTTTAATTGGGGGAGGAGTAATTAATCTAATCAATGGGTGGTGACAGCTTCAAGTTTCTGTCACGCTCACCAGTCACGTGACGCACACTAGGACCCGGAAGTGAAGCGCGTCACAAGGTATATAAACAAGGAAGTCAGGGCCAGCGTCAGAGCGGATCTACCGGGCTGGCATCTAACTGACTATGGGGGTGCTGGAGCGTGTGTAGGGGGGCGTGGCGACTCGCAGCGGGGGCAATGCCTTCGAATGCCCCCCCTTGACGCTGGCACTGAAGGAAGTGGAGGTACTCACTGCTCAGTCATTGATTCTCAATGCCCAAGCCAACTCCAGCTCCAACCTACTACCACGGTACTGTGAGTACAACCCTTCTCTCTTTACCTTTGACTGTGTGTGTGAGTGAGAATGTGGATTCTTGGTGGGAGTCTCAACTCTGACGAGAGCGTTCTCATAACAAAGCGCGTGGTTCACCTACTCTCTCGTGTACACTCCGCGATTGGGTTTATCCACCATGCTACACTGGGCTAACAGTGTCAGGTCAGTTCGTGATAGTTTCAAGCTTCTAGTTTATTGTCATATACACAGAGCAAGGGAACATCATAACCGGTAATGAAACTCTTGGCCCCCTCAAGTTTGCACAGTGAAAAAACAGTAGAATAAAGTAGAATAAAATAAAAGTAGTAAAGCAGTAAAGGTATTCTTGTGGTAAAATAAATAGTCAAATAATAAGGTGTACAGTAGATCGTGTTTAACATTTACGAGTATTTACAAAGTGTCTGTAGTGCAAAACGTGTAGTGTGAACCTGTACATGTTTATAAACATTCCTGCACATGTACTGAAGCTGAGTTTAGTGACTGCCATTTTAAAATGACTGCAGTTTTTAAAGTGACTGTACTATTTAAAGTGACTGTAGTCTTTAAGTGTCTCTAGTTTTAAAGTGACTGTAGTTTTAAAGTGAGTGAAGAAGGACTATGGTTCAAGGCGGGATGTGCAAAGCATTCAGTACTCAGCAGCAGTTCTGTAGTCTGATGGGTAGAAACTGTCCCTGAACCTGCTGGTGTTTTGAGGAACTGAAGAACTGAGGAACTGAGGAAACTTCAGAAGTCAACAGTGTCAAAGGCTTTGGAGCAGCTTGTCAATCAAATTGTAGGTCTAGAAAGCTCAACTCTGCAGATTCTTGTGTTTAAGACCTGATTCTTCTCATTTGCTGATTACCAAGCATCTCTCTCTCTCTCTCTGACCATCCCTCCCTTCTTTCCCTTTCTAAACAACCCCTCTTTCACCACTGTCCTGATTATCTTGCCTTTGTCAGCAAACTGTCAATGAGATGCAAAGCTCACACGGCTTGTGCTGCGTCAAGGTAACTGTGGGAACGAGAGCGGAGGTGCTGGAGCCTGGAAGAGGAGAGGAGGAGGACCCAGAGGAGGGGTTAGAGGGAAAACCAAAGGGGAAAATCCCTCCATCAAAGCAGTGTGGCACATGGACTCTGTCTTTACTCTGAAACTGAATAAACACGCAGATATATTGCTGCAGTTGCCATTAGCTCATAACCGAGGAAACCCTTAATATAAACAATATAGTATGCAAATTGGGCCTGGCCTATTCGCAGTAGCTTGTGAATAAATTTTCCCAGTAGAGAACAAAGCCCTTCTGCCGGTCGTTCTGGATAAGAGCATCTGCTAAATGGCGTAAATGTAAATATCAAAACGTTCTAGCAAGCATCTTTAAAATGACTTTTAACAAGGCGATGCTGCCTGGAAGCTCTGCAGGGTTATTAGCAGGGATCAGGTAGCACTTGACGAAGCCTTTTAATGACAATTAAGATAAAAGGCTAACACTGACATAAAAGGGAATAAGAAGCTAAGAGTAGGGTAAAGATAAGACGTCTCCAAAGCCACCTGCTCTTCTGAAGTTGGAGTGCCTCGTTATTAGGCCTCTAATCATCGCTCTTACGCTACACGCTCAAGATGAAGATGGGAATTAGCCCACACTGTTATTATCTGACCACGGTATAACGTCTCGTGAAAGAGTAAATATAGACATCGAGTCAGCTTGCAAGTGTCTTTATGGATTGCAAAGGTGGATCATGCCCACAGAGTTGGACTAGCAAAGTAGAGTGGCCCACAGACTGGCATTTATTTATACTGACAAGACATGCTTTTGATGTGGATGGTAGAAAGGAAAAGGCCTCATATAGATCCCTAAGGAACACCCCGAGAGATTTTTGTAGAAGAGAACTTTAAAACATCAGAATCATAACAGATACTGAACTCACGTGAAACTAAAACTAATAGAGCAAAAAAAGATGCTGTTGATGTAGATGGTAAAAATGAAAAGGCCTAATGTAGATCCCTGAGGAACACCCAGGGAGCTTTCTCTGGGAGGGAACTTTAAAACATCAGTTTCATGCAACACAACACCCAAACATTATACTTAAACTAACTGAGAAGAACAGGAGATACAAAAAAGAGGAGATTGATTGAAAACCCTCAAAGAGAAAAATTCTCCAAACTTATCTCCCAAAAGACTAAACAAAGTATTTCATGGTGCAGTCAGTAGTGTTGTTTCCTCACAGCAAGAAAGTCCTAGGTTCAATTTCTGGCCAGGGTGGGTGTGGAAGCTTGGAGATGGAGCTTTCTTGTTCTCCTTATTTTTGCTGGGTGCTGGATGCTAAATTGCCCCTAGGTGTGACTGTGATGGACAGGTGACCTGTCCAGGGTGTTCCTCCACCTTTCGCCACCCCACCCCCCACCCCACCCTAGTTAGGATAAGATGATGGATGGATAAGCAGACATCAGGATGGTCTACTGTAAAACAAGAAAGACATGCAGTTGGTTTCTGCTGACAACTGAGGATTTTGGTGTTCATTCTACTCTTAAAGATGACAGAAGCCAAAGAAAAGAAATTCAAGGTCCACAATATTATTACTGAGTTCGCCATCCTACATTAACTGTATTCGGTGATATACTCAGTTACACCGCGTCTCAAAAAATCATTCAGAACAAAGTCTTGAGAAAAACACTTCTTTTGTCATTTTTACTTCGTTCACACTGCTTCTCACTACTACTGGTGAGCATGGCACTCTTCTGTTTATGTCACGTTTCTGTTAAAGTGGTTCATGAAGAACATATTGAGAATTTTGGAATTTCAGAAGGGAAAACGTATTGCCCTCATTGTCTGCTTCAGTTCACTGCTGCTCCCAAGATGCTCCAATTTCAATTTGTCTTGAGTTATGAGTTGCTGCAAGCCACTGAAAGGTAATTGTGTTAAAACTGTGTTGCGTTTCATTTTTCGTTTAGATTCTGAAGATCACCTTTAATTCAGAGGGTATGTATTCAAAAGTTCTGAATTCAAAAAACTGCAAGCTGAATATTGTAACATGGACTGAATGGAGTTTGTTTCTGTGTTCCAAATATATATTCCCGATACTTGTATTCCATTGCATCCCAACCCTGGACATGAGGAGATTTGGATGGTACTGTTGAAGGCAGATGTTGAAGAAAGATGATGAGTAGATGAAGTTAAACTCTAAGAAAGTTGGAACTCTAGTGTGTCAGTTTCTGAGATGTGGAACTTAACTCTTAGACCTCAGAGTGTATTAGTAAAATCAGATCACGGGGTAAAACTGGTGTTTGCTCTGCTACACTCTTGCTTCTCTTTCACTCAGCGCACCGCTGTTCAGCTGCTCTCTGCCACCCACTGCCTCGTCCGCTCGTGATCATAGTGCATATATAACAATAAAAATAAACAATAATAATAATACCACTGTCTAAAGTGCAGACAATGGATATTAAGATAAGATAAGATAAACCTTTATTAGTCCCACAAGTGGGAAATTCGCATTGTCACGGCAGAAAAGTGGACAGTA